>JAGKTI010003693.1:1373-34359 GCA_018397915.1 Birgus latro
GTTAGGTTAGGTTAGGTTAGGTTATGACCAGACATGAAATTCACTGGCATTCACCTTTTTCATAGCTGGTGCACTTAAAACCATGCATGAAAAAATTAAATTGAAAGCAGGAAATTATGATTAACATTTAGGGAAATTTTTTAACACATTTACAGCATGCTGAAAACAGGTTAGACATGAAAATCATTATGGAAATCATCTTGCACACAGTTTATGCATGAGATTAATGATATGGAAAGAACAAAACAAGGAATTTTGATGAAGTTAGGGTACACGAAAAAGAAGCCGCTGTCCTGTTGTATAACTCACTCCATCATCTCAGACTTTGACACGAAGAAATTGCACCACACACACCTTCGCAATTGACAATCACCAACACTTTCCACAACGTTTTTTTTTTGCATAACTGGGATCACATCACTTCACTGCACTGTACATAACAGTAAATTCCTGTGTGGTCTAGTGATGAGTCCTGGAGCCTTGCGAACTTAGCAGCGGCTTTCAGCTCCGTTCCACGTACCAACACACCAGCAGCACGTTGTTGTCGATACCATATCAGCGTGGATCGGTCGATGTCTGCACACTTAGGACTAAACATCACCTTCCTCTCCACGTTTCGTTTGGTCTTCGAAGCGAAATCAGCCGTGTACTGCTGTAGTTTGTCTTGGGACTTCTTGATATCAAACAAGGTGGAGCGAGGGAGATTGAATTCACGACAAATCCGTGATGTCGGCCACCCGGCGTCCACCTTTTCCAATACCCTTTCCTCTTCTTCTCCAGAGTCAGAACCACTTTTTTCCTCTTCTCAGGAGGCAGGGCCATCATCACACATGATGAAGAAGGTAAAGAGCAGCATCAAGCCCTGCAGGAAGTAGGGTATCACCACAAAAGCAATCACTTCGGCCGCCATTGTCGGAGCTGTTCATGAGGCAGCAGCAGAGCGGGAAATGGGATGGACAGACAGGCGCCATGCGCGTAAACACAGCCAATCAGAGCACGCGGGAAATTCAAACTGACACGGTCCCAAAAAATCGGAGAGACAGACTAACAAATGAAGAAGTGAAGGAGTGTTGTGGTGTGGTTGAGGACGTGATGGGAAGCGTTAGGAGAAACACGTTAAGGTGGTTTAGGCATGTGGAGAGGATGGAGAGTGAAAGATTGACGAGGAGAGTGTATGTGAGTGAGGTGGAGGGGGCGAGAGGGAGGGGGAGGCCGAGGAAGGGATGGAGTGGAGAGGTATATGTGAGAGGGGGGTGTGAGTTGGGAGTGTGGTAGTGAAATGGCAGGGGACAGAGTGACATGGAGGCGATTTGTTTGTGGCCACCCCGTTCAGGATTGAGGCGTCTGGCAGTAGATAGATAGATAGATAGATATATATACAGTAAAACCTCAATATAACGGACATCAGTAGACCGGAATTCGCTTTTATCGGACTTGAGGAGCTACCGGACTAAACTCCTACGTATTGGAAAAAGTCCGATAAAGCCAGAAGCAGTGTGGACTGCCTGACCTCTTCAGCTATGTTCACCACAATAACACAAGTAAAAGACATGTTTATCAGTGTACAGTGCAGTATTATTATACCATTTGATTAATGTAGTGAAGGTATAACACAGTACAGTACTGCAATGGCGGAGAAAACAGTTTAAAAACCATTGGTGCAATCCGGACTAATGTCTGATATATCAGAAAGAGTCCTGATTAGCAGAGGAAAGTCCAGATGTTGTTTTTATCGGAATTTCGCATTTTTCTAAATGGCTTAGGCTCCAATTAGTCTGTTATAGTGAGGTCTTACTGTATATATACAATATATATATATAGATGTACATATACTGTATATGTACTTACATATATATATAGCATCATCATCATCATCATCTTCGTTTTTCGTCCTTCTGTTCCCATATTCAAACTGGGGTTGGACGTGCGATGACTTTTCTCCACTGCTTCCTGTCCTGGGTTAAATCTTCTCCAATACCGAGTCTTTCCATATCTTGTGTTACAACACTTTTCCAGGTCTTCTTAGGTCTTCCTGGTGGTCGACGTCCCACCACTTCCAGTTCCTCTGCTATTCTCACACAGCTCCTTTCCTCACTCATCCTCACGTGACCAAACCATCTAAGCCGCTTCTGCCTCAAGATGATATCGAAATCCTTCACTCCACATCTTCTGGCTACCTCCTCACTCAAAACTCTGTCCTCCCATCTCACTCCCGCCGTGTATCTCAACATTCTATGATCAGTACTTCTCAGAACATTCATCAGTCTATCTGTCAAAGCCCATGTTTCAGCACCATATATCAATACTGGTCTAATGCAGGCCTCATATATTTTACTTCTGTGTCTCAGTGGTATGTGTTTGTTAACCAGTAGGCTTGCTATTTCCTTCCACTTTAACCATGCTGCCACCACTCTTGTTCTGACTGATTTCTCCACCCCTGCTTCGCAGTCCAATATATCTCCTAGATAGCAGAACTGCTGCTCTTCTGTAGTGTGCCCCCATTCACCTCTAGCACAGCCTCTCTTCTTATGCAGGCTGGGCAGCAGAAGTTTTGCACTTCTCTTAAATTCTGTAGACCTGAACACCTTTTATGGCACCACATATTACACTCTTTGTACAACGCTGAGTTCACTCCTACTCCTCTGCCACAGCAACCACATGGCCATTTTCCTGACTGAATTCTTTCTACTGGTTTCTTGCCTGTCACCATTACCTTTGTCTTCTCCATATTTATTTTCATTCCCTTCTCCATTCCATTTTTCCATCTATTAAGCATTTCCACTACTTCTTCCTTATTCTTCGCTGTCAGCACTAGGTCATCAGCATACAGCAATTCCCATGGGCCTTCCTCCCTACATTCCTGTGTTGCCTCCCCCATTACTATGAGTGCTGAACCTTGATGTACCCCAACTCCTATTCCAAAATTTCCTGATGTTCCTGCTATTGTCTTGACTTTTGATCTTGTATCAATATAGAGAGACATGGCAGCTGCAGTGAGTCTCTCAGGCACATTCTGTCTTCTCAAGGCCCACTCTCTCCTTGGTACTCTATCAAAAGCTTTTTCCAAGTCCACAAACACATGGTACAAGCATTTCCTCCTCTGTTGAAACTTTTCCTGCAACTGTCTCATGATGAATATTGCATCTATTGTGGATTTACCTGCACAAAATGCAAACTGTCAGTTATATATCTTCACTATCTGCTTCAGCCTTCCTTCTAGCACCTTTTCGAATATCTTCTTTCCATGCTCCAACAGTCTGACTCCTTTGTACTTTCCACACAGAAGGGCATCTCCTTTGCCTTTATAAATTGATGTTGTCTAGCTATCTCTCCAGTCCTCAGGTGGCTGCCCTCCTACTAAGATGTTATTAATAATCCTTGTCATTTCTTTTACATCAGTACTTCTAGCCTTTTTTATCAGATCATCTGTTATACCTGTTGGGCCTGGAGCTTTCCCAGACTTCATTTCCTTTAAGACTACAGTATCTCCACTTCAGCTTCTGTTATCATTGCAACTGGCCCTTCAACTTTTCCCATCTCTTCTATCTCATAATTATTTTCTTCATTTAACAGTTCCTCAAAGTACCTCTTCCACCTTTCCAGTATTTCTGCCTCATCAGTTTTTATTTCCCCATTTTCATCCTTTACAAATTTAGCTCCCACCACATCTTTCCTCTCATTCCTCATCTGTCTTGCAATTTTAGACATTTTTGTATGTCCTTGTGCACCCTCCAGATCTCTACCCCAAGTTTCCTATGCCACCCTTTTTGCTCTGGCCACTTCTCTCTTTGCCTGTCTTTTCTTTTCATTATATTCTCTTCTGTCTTCTTCCCTTCTAGTTCTCTGCCATACTTTAAATGCTTTTTTCTTCTCACTTATCACCTGCTTCACCTCCTCATGTACATATATATTTATATATATATATATTTGTTTTTGAAGGCTCCAACATGCTTGCGTCGTCCTTGGTCACCTAATGGTGACTCTCCATGCTGCTCGAAGTCTGGCAGCCTCCCTGTTCAGTGCCTTAACTCTGAGGTCACACTTAATGACCTTGTCCCAGGTTTTTTTTTGGTGTACCCCTCACAACCCCACCCCTAATGTTAACGCTTCTCACTTTCTGCACTCAGTTATCGTCCCCCATCCTGTCCACATGCCCAGACCATCTCAATCTGCCTCTCCTCGTCACAACACAAATACACCCCAGTCCCATCCTACCTCTCAACTTTTCCATTGTAAACCTAGCCCCCCCAGGCCTTGCACTCAGGGACACACTGCACATCCACCTAATCATTGTCATTTCTGTACATTTGAGCCTGCAGTTATCCTCTTTCTTTACTGTCCCGGGCTCAGTACCATACAGCATTATACTCCTAACACATCCTGCATACAAAGATCCCTAGCATGTAAGGAGAGCCCTCTCAGTGTCAGGAGGGGCAACAGCTCCTTGAACTTCTTCCAGCCACTCCTTACCCTAGTTACAGAGCTAGCTCCAGCCACACCTCCAACACATAACTTGTCTCACAAATAACAAAACTCTTCCACACACTCAAGAGACTCACCACCAAGTTCAGTTCTTTCATACCTGACAATCTCCACCTTCTATCCTCGACACACTGCACACATAGAGTCAGCATTATCTCACAGTCTACTTCTAATACCACTAAATCTTTTATGCACCCACATATGACAGACACTGCATAAGATGGAATTGCTTCCCACCCCCTTGTGGCAGATTACACATGGCCACTCTGCCTCTTCTTTGACAGTACTGCCGTCAACCCTACATATCATCACGTTTTTTTTATCTGCATTTACTCTTAAGCCCTTTGCCCCATACCATCTCTCCACTTCCTAAATCTCTCCTCTGCCTCCCTTTCATTTTTTGCAGTCAACACCAAATCATCAGCATACAACATCTCTCATGGGAGTTGTACTTAAGTCACAAGAGGGCTTCAAGCATCATGATAACAGAAAGGGACTCAAAACTGACCCCTGATGCACACCAACATTCACAAAAAAGTCATCACTCAAATCTCCATTCACTCTTACTTGGGTGCGAGCACCCACATATATGGCCATAACCACTCGGACGAGACACTTCTTGATCCCAAGCTTTCTCATTGCCCACTTCACCAAATCAACAAAACAAAGTACTGTACAGTTCCCTTTTCTTTCCTATATATTTTTCCTGAAGCTGTCGAACATTGAATATGGCATTAGTAGTCCCCCTGCCTGGCATAAACCCGAACTGCATCTCATCAATATTCACTCTCTCATACCTGACAATCTCCACCTTCTCTCCTCGACACACTGCACACATAGAGTCAGCATTATCTCGCAGTCTACTTCTAATACCACTAAATCTTTTATGCACCCACATATGACAGACACTGCATAAGATGGAATTACTTCCCACCCCCTTGTGGCAGATTACACATGGCCACTCTTCCTCTTCTTTGACATACTGCCATCAACCCTACATATCATCACGTTTTTTTTATCTGCAATTACTCTTAAGCCCTTCGCCCCATACTATCTCTCCACTTCCTAAATCTCTCCTCTGCCTCCCTTTCATTTTTTGCAGTCAACACCAAATCATCAGCATACAACATCTCCCACAGGAGTTGTACTTAAGTCACAAGAGGGCTTCAAGCACCATGATAACAGAAAGGGACTCAAAACTGACCCCTGATGCACACCAACATTCACAAAAAAGTCATCACTCAAATCTCCATTCACTCTTACTTGGGTGCGAGCACCCACATACATGGCCATAACCACTCGAACGAGACACTCCTTGATCCCAAGCCTTCTCATTGCCCTTTTCACTAAATCAACAAAAACAAAGTACTGTACAGATCCCTTTTCTTTCCTATATATTTTTCCTGAAGCTGTCGAACATTGAATATGGCATTAGTAGTCCCCCTGCCTGGCATAAATCCAAACTGCATCTCATCAATATTCACTCTTTCTCTAATAATTCTTTAGAACGTTCTCCATTACCTTCATGATCTGATCTAAAAGTTTTATACCTGTATAATTTCCTCTTTGCAGGGCATCACCCTTCCCCTTGTACACATATAGAGTTACACTCTTTAGCCAGTCATGTGCTTATTAATTACAGTCTCAAATATAGTACTTAAATTCTGTACAAAGGAAAAGGGGAAAAAGAAGTGTGTGGTAATCATAGGGGCATCTGCCTTCATAGTATAATAGGCAGAGTACAGTATATGGTAGGATACTTGTTGACAGAGTTAAGGAAATACCAGAGGAATTATTTGGTGAAGAACAGGGAGGTTCTAGGAAGGGAAGAAGTTGTGTAGATCAAATATTCATCCATAGGCCATTCTTGGAAAAGTTGCTAAAGAAGGGAAAGAAGTTGTACATGGCTTTCATGGATTTGGAGAAAGCATGTGACAGTGGATAGACAAGGAATATGGAAAATATTAAAAATATATTGAGTAAATGGGAAGTTGAATGCCCTGAAGAGCATGTATGAGGTGGCTAAGGCTGCAGTGCATGTGGATTGTGAGCTGGTTGAATTTTTCTGTCTGAATTTTGGATTGAAACAGGGATGTGTTGTTTTTTTCATGGTTGTTCAGTCTCATTATGGCTGGGGTTATAAAAGAGATAAAAGGTAGAGTTTGGAAACTTCCTGTATTGTTGTTTGCAAACGATACTGTATTGTTAAGTGAAGACAAAGGGGAACTGCAAGGCTCGGTGAATGAGTTAGGGGAGAAGAGTTAGGGAGAGTATGTAAGAAACAGAATCTAAAGTTGAATTTAGGAAAGAGTAAAGTTTTTGTCTTCGAGAGAAATGGTGTCAGTGAATGTACAGTAAGGTTGGATGATGAGGAAATGGGAAACGTGAGTTCGTTTAAGTACTTGGGTAATGTGATGAGTAAGGATTGAAGGATTTAGTGCTTGAGAGGATACAACAAGGAAGAAAGGTTGCTGGTCCTTTGAAAGTAGTGATAAGAAGCAGGAAAGTGAGCATAAAGGTAAAGTAACTACATGACAATACTGTATTGTGATACCAACTCTAATTTATGGATATGAAGCCTGGACCTTGTTGGAAGGAGATGAGTCAAGAGTGAGAGCAGTGGAAACAAGTTATTTGAGAGGAGCATGTGGAGTTACATGGAGCGACAGACTGGCAAATTAGGAAGTGAACGAGCATTGTGGTGTGAATGTGGATGTGATAGAAAACGTTATGAGAATTAGATTGACATGGCTTGGCCATGTGGAGTGTATATCAGTGAAGTGGAGGAGGGGAGAAGGAGGGGGAGACCGAGGATGAAATGGATAGATGGAATGGAGAGGTATATTTGAGAAGGGGTGGTGAACTGGGGGGAGGACAGTTAAATGGCGGGGGACAGGGTGACATGGAGGCGATTTGTTTGTGGTCACCCCTTATGAGATTTAAGGCATCTGGCAATAGATAGATAGATTGTCTATTAATGTAGTCTTGTCACTTTTCACATCTTTTTTTTTTTTTTTTTCCCCTCAACTTCACCTCACTGAGACTGCATAATGTAGAGTTTTAGTGTCTGTCTTCCAAACCAAAGTGATGTAAATTTTATCCTCACCTCCACAAGAAAAATGATTTTTTTCTTACCTTTGTGGCACACCATCTTGTAAATGAAGCGCTGCCTAAAGCGAAGATGCTGTTGTCAGCTGGATGTTTGGTGATGTCAACATTTCAAGAATCTATGTGCAGCTGTATGTGGCTACTGGTTTAGATGGGGCATAGGTGCTCTGGCCCATGTTGAGCTTTGTTTGACTCACTGACAGATGACTTTCTCCTTGCTACTTTCTGGTGGGATTAGTATAGTTCAGCCAATCTGTGGCCAAGTAGAAAAAATGGGTGTGGTGACGTGTAATCCATTTAGGAATTCATGGAGGAGTTTTGCAGTCTGGGGGATATGCTGAGTGCAGGAGGAGGAGCAGAGGCTTGCTTCATTGATGGAATGGGTATTGGATAGAAGAAATTCAGAGAACTGCCACCTCTCCTGACCATGTAGGGGTTCCCCTTATATTTGAAGGATACCATCTGTAAAATGTGTGAGAATGTTATGCTTTACGGCAGTGAGAACTGACTTACAAGGGAAGAGGCTATATCATCATCATCATCATCATTTTTTGTCCTGTTCCCATATTCAAACTGAGGTTGGACGTGCGATGGCTTTTCTCCACTGCTTCCTATCCTGGATTAAATCTTCTCCAGTACCCAGTCTTTACATATCTTGCGTTACAACACTTTTCCTTCTTAGGTCTTCCTGGCAGTCGAAGTCCCACCACTTCCAGTTCCTCTGCTATTCTCACACAGCTCCCTTCCTCACTCCTCCTCACGTGACCAAACCATCTAAGCCGCTTCTGCCTCAAGATGATATCGAGATCCTTCACCCTGCATCTTCTGGCTACCTCCTCACTCAAAACTCTGTCCTCCCATCTCACTCCCGCCATGTATCCTAACGTTCTATGATCAGTACTCCTCAGAACATTCATCAGTCTATCTGTCAAAGCCCATGTTTCAGCACCATATATCAATACTGGTCTAATGCAGGCCTCATATATTTTACTTCTGTGTCTCAGTGGTATGTGTTTGTTGACCAGTAGGCTAACAATTTCCTTCCAATTTAACCATGCTGCTGCCACTCTTGTTCTGACTGATCTCTCCACCCCTGCTTCGCATTCCAATATATCTCCTAGATAGCAGAACTGCTGCACTTCCTGCAGTGTGCCCCCATTCACCTCTAGCGCATCCTCTGCTTCATCTTCCTCCGCCTCTCTTCTTATGCAGGCTGGGCAGTGGAAGTATTGCACTCCTCTCAAATTCTGCAGACCTGAACACCTTCTATGGCACCACTTTTTACACTTCGTGCACAACACTGAGTTCACTCCTACTCCTCTGCCACAGCATCCACATAGCCATTTTCCTGACTGAATTCTTTCTACTGGTTTCTTGCATGTCATCATTACCTTTGTCTTATCCATATTTATTTTCATTCCTTTCTTCTTCATTCCATTTTTCCATCTATTAAGCATTTCCACCACTTCTTCCTTAGTCTCCGCTGTCAGCACTAGGTCATCAGCATACAGCAATTCCCATGGGCCTTCCTCCCTACATTCTCATGTGTCCTCCTCCATTACTATGTTAAACAGCAATGGACTGAGTGCTGACCCTTGATGTACCCTAGACTGGAACCACAGAAATGAGAATGTTGAGGTGGAACAGCAGGGTATCATTATGTGACAGAACTGATAGTAGTGTGCTGCGAGAAAGATTTGTCAATAAATATCAGAAAGATGATACAAAGCGGTAGTTGAGATAGCTAGGACATGATGGGAGGAAGGAGGAATTGGCTGAGGAGAGTAACAGGGGTTAGCATGGAAGTAAGCGTGTCCAGAGGCAGACCGAGGAAGATGAGAGATGAGGACATGCATGGAAACCTCTGAGCTAGGGAATTAAGAGGTACCTCTTTGAATCCGGTGACATATTTTTCATCCCAGAAGGGGAGACCACTTGTCTTTGAGTTAGTTGCTTTACAAGGAGGGGCACTAACCCTCTGCCAACCCACTTGTTGACACGTAGGGAACTCGTATGGGTTGGTCTTTTAATTACCACCCACAGTTGTAAATAGTCTTGTCGCTCATTGTAAAGCCACCTGAAAAGGAAAGAAGAATAGGAAAAAGTGACAGGAAAGATGGGAGAAATAGGACAAGAGGAGGCAGACAGGAAAAGAATGATAAAGGTGAAGAAGGAAGTAGGCAGCACTACATCAAATGAGTGGATGATGGTTGCCACCACCTCTGATTTTATTTATGTTAATATTATTCCCCATGACTAGATGGGTTACATACAGCTATCATTGATCCTTCCAATATGAGAAAGCTTTCCTGTTTTAAAAGTATTGCATGAAGGTAGGAAGAGAAACCAAAAGTAATCCCTCCAATATCCGACATAATAGAGCCAAAGGCATGTCCGGATATTGGTTTTGTCCCGATATTGGTCCTGAAGCTCCAGCACTGGTTTTTCATGACCCTAACCTAACCTAACCTAAATCAGAAAACTTACCTTCCTACCTCCCTAGTGGACATGTATAGCACTTATTTAGGTCCCTTTTCACATAAATAATGCATACATAGCATGAATTTATTGAATTTTAACCAAAAAATGATGATTTAGGGGTGAGTGAGTCATAGGAGCTCAACTTAACAGCATAGTATAAGTAAGTATCGGACATGGAAATCATCTTTTCTCACATTTTATGCATTAAATTATTGGATACAAAGCATCAAATACAGTCAGTGATGTTAATTGCTACCAGAAAAATGGTTAGGTTAGGTTAAGTTAGGTTAGGCTTGGTTAGGTTAGGTTAGGTTTTGACCGGACATGAAATTCACTGCTTCAACCTTTTTCATAGCTGGTGCACTTAATAACCATGCATGAAAGAATTAAATTAAAAGCAGGAAATTATGATAACACAATGTTAAGTTAGGTTAGGTTAGGACCGGACATGAAATTCACTGCTTCAACCTTTTTTCTAGCTGTTTTACTTAAGAACCATGCATGCAAAAATTAAATAGGAAGCAGGAAATTATGATTAAAATTTAGGGTAATTTTTTAACACATGTACAGCATGATGAAAACAGGTTAGGCATGAAAATCTTTATGGTAACCATAGGTTAGGTTAGGTTAGGACCGGACATGAAATTAACTGCTTCAACCTTTTTTCTAGCTGTTTTACTTAAGAACCATGCATGGATAAATTAAATTACAAGCAGGAAATTATGATTAACATTTAGGGTAACTTCTTAACACATTAACAGCATCATGAAAACAGGTTAGGCATGAAAATCTTTATGGTAACCATAGGTTAGGTTAGGTTAGGTTAGGATCGGACATGAAATTAACTGCTTCAACCTTTTTTCAAGCTGTTTTACTTAAGAACTATGCATGGAAAAATTAAATAGCAAGCAGGAAATTATGATTAACATTTTCGGTAATTTTTTTAACACATGTACAGCATGATGAAAACACGTTATGCATGAAAATCTTTATGGTAACCATAGGTTAGGTTAGGTTAGGTTAGGACCGGACATGAAATTCACTGCTTCAACCTTTTTTCTTGCTGTTTTGCTTAAGAACCATGCATGGAAAAATTAAATAGGAAGCAGGAAATTATGATTAACATTTTCGGTAATTTTTTAACACATGTACAGCATGATGAAAGCACGTTAGACATGAAGTTAGGGTACTTACGAACAAAAAGCGGCCGTCCTGATGTAATAGCCCATTCTATCATCTCAGACTCTGACAGGAAGACGTTGCACCTGACACACCTTTCCACTTGAGAATCACCAGCACTTCTCACCAACACTTTCACCAAGGTTTTTTTTTATAACTGGAATAACATCACTTCACTGCACTGTACACAGCAGTAAATTCCCGTGTGGTCTAGTGACGATCCATGGAGCCTTGTGAACTTCTCAGCATCAGCTTTCAGCTCCGTTCCACATACCAACACACCAGCAGCACGTTGTTGTCGATACCAAATCAACGTGGAGCGGTCGATGTCTGCATACTTAGGAGTAAACATCACCTTCCTCTGCACGTTTCGTCTGGTCTTCGATGCAAAATCAGCCGTGTACTGCTGTAGTTTGTCTCGGGACTTCTTGATATCAAACAAGGTGGAGCGAGGGAGGTTGAACTCACGTAAGATGTGCCCTGTTGACCAGCCGGTGTCCACCTTGTCCAATATCTGCCTCTTCTTCTCCAGAGTCAGAACCACTCTTTTCCTCTTCTCAGGAGGCGAGGTCATCATCACACACATGATGAAGAACGTGAAGAGCAGTATCAAGCACTGTAGGAGGTAGGGTATCACCACAAAAGCAATCACTTCGGCTTCCATTTTCGGAGTTGTTCACGAGGGAGGAGGGGAGTGGGTAATGGCGACCGATAGTGGCGTCACGAGTGTAAACAGAGGGGATCGGTACGCGCGGGAAATTCAAACTGACGCTGTCCCAAAAAATCTAAAATTAATCGATTTTTCCGGATTTTTTTCATTTTGAGGGTTGGGCAGCCCAGAATGTCCGGTTAGTGAGTATGTCCGGTTATTGGACGTCCGGATATTAGAGGGATTACTGTAATAGGTTATTACGGTGAAGGCGTTGCAGGGAAATGACTTCAGATCTTGACACATGATTGCTGTCATTGGGTGAAAGGATCTACACATTCTATAGTTGTTGTACCTTAACGTGGCCCAGATTTTTCCTTTTTTTTCTTTTGCAGCATATTTCATGGAAGAGTTGAGAGGTAAGATGGGACTGGAGTGTATTGATGTTGGGATGAGGTGAGGTAGATTGAGGTGTTTGAGCATGAGGAGAGGATGGGGGATGATAATTGGGTACAGAATGTGAGAAGTCTTAATATTCGGGGTGGGGTTGCAAGAGGTAGACCGGAAAAGATTGGGACAAGGGCATAAGTGTGATCTCAGGGTTAAGAGACTGAAGAGGGTGGCTGCCATAGATCAAGCAGCGTGGAGATCCGCCATTAGGTGACCAAGGCCGACGCATGCAAGCATATTGAAGCCTTCACAAATGAAACAAAAACTAACTATTGTGGCTTCACAGCCTTTCCACTGCACTTTTTTATGACTCATCATGTTCCAGGGTCAGTCTGCAGTTACAACACGGCATTCAATAGGGAGGGATGGTAGTTTTAGGTCAAATTAGAGTAAAATGTGCATAGTGTGGCCAGTAGTTTCTAAAAGTAAGCCTCATACTTGTGGCCTTGCGAGATAGGGCATGGGTTTGACTGGTTTTTACAAGTTTATTTAAAATATAGTAGACTAATGGCAGTAGTATAATGTTTTGTGCTTTCCGAATATGCAGTGGCACTAGGGCCTATCACAGTATAATGTACCGTTGTCTGAGATTATTATAATCTAATTACCACTCAACTCTTTCACCCCCCTATCCAGGAGCTGATCACTACGCTGTACATAGGCTTCCTTGGGCTGATCTTTTCATCCTTCCTTGTCTACCTCGTCGAAAAAGACACCAACAAACACTTCAAAAACTTCCCAGATGCATTGTGGTGGGGTGTGGTAAGTTGAGGATCTAGTAGTTTTATATATAATGTATGTATATACATAAAGTAAAAGTCTGATAATCTGAATGGCAGTGGACCGAGAATCATTCGGATTATCAGATTTTTGGATGGGACCCCTAAGACCCTTAATTTCATGTTTAAATTGAAATTTTACCAATTGGATCACTTTTCATTCATTCATAATACAATATGGCACATATTAACATTATGTATTACACAAATTATTTAATGTATTATAGAAGACATGAACTGTAATTGGTAAATTAAGAGATGTTATGGGTTAACTCACCAGTAATGCATAGTGTTGATAACAGCAGTTTTAGGTGGGTAAATCCAATTAGAGAGAGTAAGTCCAGGGTTAATAATTATATGCACATATTGTAAAAGCACAAAAACTTAATACTAATGGCTTTCAAAAACTTTCACGCTGCATTTTTTTTTTAAATGAGTGCCAAAAGTGACTCGTGATGAAATATACGTGAAAACCGATAAAAAACATTTGTTAATTATTTCAGCTTGCATTGCTGCATCTTTATAGACATCTCCTACTTTCAGTTTGGTGATTCCTTCCTTATGTTTCAATTTACCATTAACAAATCTATAAAACAATTTGTGTTCTTCCTTGCATTTGTCAATTACACCTTTTTCCAAGTTCCTTTCTTCCTCTCTGTGTATTCTCGTACTGTATATTCATTTCTAGTTGTTCTATATTCTTCCTTTGTTCTATTATTACCTCTCTTTCTCCAGTTGTTCCATGCCATGTCTCTCTCTTTTTTTGTTCTCATACACCTTCTGTTAAACCAGTCCTTCTTCCTGTTTTCTTTCCCACTTACTCTTGGAACATATTTTCCACTCCTTAGTTATAGAGGTCTAGAGAGATATCCCAATTCCTCTGCATCTGTCTTGTTTCTGTGAATTTTCTCCAATTATCACTTTCAAAAAATTTTCTCAATCCTGTAAAGTTTACTTTCCCCAAATTGTACACTATCTTCCCTGCCTATAAAGCTCATCTCTTGGCACCACGTTCCCTTTTATCATCTGGAACTCAATGACCACATGATCACTTTTTCCTATAGGACACAGATATTTCGAAGATTCAATTATGTCAGGTTCTTTGGTTAGCAGTAAATCTAATCTTGCTGGTGTGTCATCACCTCTGAATCTTGTCTCTTCTTTGACCCATTGGGTCATTACATTATTCATTGCTATATTTAACAGTATAGTGCCCCACAAATCTTCAGTGTCTCCTGAGTCCCATTCCTCCCAGTTCACCTCTTTACAATTAAAATCGCCCATCAGAATTACATTGTTGCTTTTCTCAGTCACTTTCTTTAGATATCTAACCATGCCTGACAACATCTCCTGGTATTCATCGTCATTCCATGTCCTTGTTTTAAGGGGAACATATACCACTGCCATGTCTCTCTTGCCATTCTCTCCAGTTCCTAATTTTATATTTATCACTTCAGCCCTACCCTCTCCCAGTTCCACATTATCCACATTGATGTCCTTTACTGCCATCATCACTCCTTCTCCCGTTTTTTCTTTTCTGTCTCTTCTCCACAGTTTGTATATGCCATTTCCTGTATGGATATCAATATCTTCTCAACTTGGTCTCTACAAAGTGCATAATATCTGGTTTGTGTACCCTCAAGTAATCATTGATTTCTAACCTTGGCAATATTAAACCATCAGCATTAGTATATGCCATTTTCTTACCTTTTTTCATGTTCTTTATTCCCTCTTCTCTCCCTCTCTCTGTCAGTACCACTTCCTTATTTTCTGATCCATAACTCTCCAGTAGAACACTGTCTTCTCTTCCTCTGTTCTCTGTTCATTTTTTGCCTTTGCTTCCTTTACTAGCTTGTTTATTTTAGCTCTTCCTCATTTGCATCTCTCTTTATCCAAACATTCTTGAACAGTTTTGTGTGTGTGTGTGTGTATCTTACCATAAGGGGACGGGGCTTCCCCGCCCCCCTTTAAAAATACGTAATGACAGATTGCCTATACAATACTGTAAACTCTCGATTATCCAGATAGTCATTACCCGGACCATCCATTACACAGGCACTGTGATCTGACTGTTCCAAACCATTATGCATACATTTTCCCACTATCCTGACAAAATGCTTGCATCTGTTTTGAAATTATAGTTGCACAAAAAATTTCAGCTCAGACAGGCGAGAATAGCCCACTGCTGCCGCCGTGTCAGGCTAGTTTGTTTACCCTATGTCCACGAGACACCCGTTGTTTGCCCTCAGTTCATGCACATCACTTGTGTAGTGAGCAGCTCTTCCCAGACTGTTGTTATGGTGGAGCAAGTGGTAGCTTTTGTGGTGGTTCCTTCAGGCCTTGCTATGCCTTGCATTCCTCTTCTTAGGGTGTGTGATGATGGCCACTTCACCAGGGAAAAGGAAGAGGGTATTGCTGGAGACCCTGGGTAAGATTGATGCTGGTTGGTCAAATCATGAGTGTTGACATTGATTTTATTCTAGCTTACTGTACTGTACTATGATTTTATTCTATTTTACCATGATTTTATTCCATTTTACCACTGTGTTTTATGTTTTTACTGCATTTTTCATGTGTAGCCAGTTTTTTCATGTTTTATCATGTCACTGCAGGGTATGGCCCTGCAGTGATGATTGCTTGTCTGTGGTTGATGGGTCTGCTTGACTATGGTAGTTGCTTGGCTGTGATATATAGGTCAGCCTGAGCAGATAGAGTAGTATAAAACTACAGGAACAAGTGTTGAATGATATACTATAGCGGCCTTTTACACTGGCTTTCAGAGTTAGGTTATGTACGAGTGAGGGTCAGGGGAGAAGTCCACTATCCAGACGGAGCTACTACCCGGACATACCTTTGGCTTTATTACACTGGACAATTGAGGGATTACTACATAACCATAGCATACATTCTCTTGAACAAAGTTCCCACCTTGAGCTAAGCTTGCTGCCGAACTCCTAACTTATGATGCACTATTCAGTTGCCTTAGGCCCTTACCAGTATGTTGACTAAAAAACCCTGGGACTGTGTTTTCCTTTGGACATACAGTAATATGCAAAGAAGCAAAGTAAGAGAGATTAAATAGTCACACGATGCAATATTGGTGTAGTATGTAGGTGTAAATTTACACAGAGAAAATATTGAATACAGTATCATACTGTAATAACAGAACTGAAACTTATCAAATTAATCACTGTCCTGGTCGAGATTCAATCTCAAGCCCCCAGGCTTCATACCCACGCACATTACCACTGAGCCAGAGAGAGGATCCACACTTCTGCCTCTGGACAATGTGGGCTTTTATACACCCCATTGCATCCCTCTTTTCTCCCCTGGTGATTAATTTGGTGAGTTTCGAACACACAATGTAGCGTAAGCATCAGAGGCCACCATGGGGAGGCTGCGGACCACACCGAAACAGCCCATCCCCGGGATGTAAGGACAGGGACGCTGTCAGTTAACCAAGGACCAACATCAAATTGCCAACCAAGCCCCGCCTCATCCCACACCACTGCCAACCAATGTAATAACTGAAATGAAACTTTAACAAATTAATCACACTGTTCTGGCCGAGATTCAATCTCAAGTCCTCGCGCTTGTTATCCTCACACGTAACCACTGAGCCAAAGAGAGGATCCCCGTTTCTGCTTCTGGACAGCGCATTCTTTTATACACCCCATTACAATACACGCTTACGCAGTCACACTATATCACATGTAGACAAGAATACGTAGAGAGGAAGCAAGGAACTTTGAAAAGGGTATAATTGACAAATGTAAGGTTGAACCCAAATTGTTTTATAAATTTGTTAATGGCAAATTGAAACAAAGGGAAGGAATCACCAAACTGAAAGTAGAAGAAGAGGTCTACAAGGATGCAGTGATGCAAGCTGAAATAATGAACAAATGTTTCCAATCAGTTTTCACTAAGGAAAGGGAGTTTGTGGAGGGAGGGGGAGTGATTAGAAATGTAGTGATAAAAGATATAAAAGTGGAAGTGCAGGAAGTGTATAAATTACTGGGAACTCAGGATGTAAGGAAAGCCCCAGGACCAGATGGAATCTCTAATTGGGTACTGAAGGAATGCAGAGAACAACTGCCGGATAAGATTCACAATTTAATTGTGTGCTCCTTGGAAGAGGGGAAAGTGCCTCGAGAATGGAAGAGGGCAAATGTGGTACCAATCTATAAAGGAGGTAACAAGGAAGAACCCTTGATTTATAGACCAGTGTCCCTAACCAGCATGGTTGCAAAATTGTGTGAGAGAATCCTGAAAGATAGATGGATAAAATATCTGGAAGAGATGAATATTTTGACTGAAAGTCAGTTTGGCTTCAGAAGTGGAAGGTCATGTGTTTCCAACTTGTTGAGCTTTTACTCAAGGGCAATTGACGTGCTACAGGAGAGAAACGGTTGGGTGGATTGTGTGCACTTAGATCTGGAGAAGGCCTTCGACAAGGTACCCCACAAGAGACTAATATGGAAATTAGAGCATATCGGAGGACTGAAGGGAAGCCTCCTGGAATGGATGAGAGACTTTTTGAGTGACAGACAAATGAGGACAGTAATAAAGGACAGGACATCTGGATGGAGGGAAGTAACAAGTGGTGTCCCACAGGGCTCGGTTTTGGCACCAGTATTGTTCCTGATTTACGTAAATGATATGGTAGATGGAGTGAACAGTTACGCAAGCTCTGTTTGCTGATGATGCAAAGATCTTGAGAAAGGTAGAGGTTGAAGAGGACTGTAAAATGCTACAGGAGGATCTGGATAGGATACATGATTGGAGCTGGATGTGGGAAATGAAATTCAATGCAAAAAAATGTAAAATATTGGGAATGGGTAAAAGTACCAAGAGGCCATAATTGAATTATTTGATGGGTAATGAACCAATTAGAAAAGCGAGAGAAGAGAAAGATTTGGGAGTGCAGGTCCAGGATAGTTTGTCACCTGAAAAGCACATAAATAAGATAGTTAGAGAGACATATAAACTCTTGACCAATATAAGAGTGGCATTTCATTACATGGATGAGGAGATGATGAAAAAATTGATAGTGGCCATGATCTACCCCAGGTTAGAATATGCAGCAGTAGTGTGGTCCACACACAAAAAGAAAGGTATAGCCAAGATTGAGAGAATACAAAGAACAGCAACCAAGATGGTCCCCAGTCTGGCAGATTTGTCATACAGAGAGAGGCTGGATTTACCTTCCTTAGAGGAAAGGAGAGAGAGGGGCGACATGATTGTAGTGTTCAGGACCATGATAGGAGTAGATAAAATTGACAGAGAAAATCTGTTTTTGTGGGATGAGAGGGTAACAAGAGGACATGGTATGAAACTAAAGAAGCCAAGCTGCTTGAAGGACATCAAGAAATACAGCTTTCCTTATAGATGCACAGACCTGTGGAATAGCTTGGACAAAGAGATCGTCTAGTCTTAAAAACTTAAATGAGTTTTAGGCAAAATTTGACTTATTGAGAAATAGAAACAGGACCCCACGAGCGTGGCTCATTTCCTGTATATCACTATCTATCTATTGCCAGACGCCTCAATCCCGAACGGGGTGGCCACAAACAGATCGCCTCCATGTCACCCTGTCCCCTGCCATTTCACTACCACGCTCCCAACTCACACCCCCCTCTCTCATATACCTCTCCACTCCATCCCTCCATCTCATCCTCGGCCTCCCCCTCCCTCTCGCCCCCTCCACCTCACTCACATACACTCTCCTCGTCAATCTTTCACTCTCCATCCTCTCCACATGCCCAAACCACCTTAACGTGTTTCTCCTAACGCTTCCCATCACGTCCTCAACCACACCACAACGTTCCTTCACTTCCTCATTTGTTAGTCTGTCTCTCCATGTGACTCCACATGCTCCTCTCAAATAACTCATTTCCACTGCTCTCACTCTTGACTTCTGTCCTTCCAACAGGGTCCAAGCTTCACTTCCATATGTCAGAGTTGGTATCACAATACTGTCATGTAACAACTTTTTCACTTCCATGCTCACATCACAATTAGGTAAATACAATTAGGTAAATACAGACCTGTCACGCGACACACTGAAGACCAGACTGTCACCGACATTCCACAGCTTCATACTTGCGAGATCCCACACATTAGTAAATACCCTGATTATCAGTTTTGACTCATGCTTCATTTGGTAATGGTCGATACCTGTATACCAAGCTAACGGTTTAAGTCGTCGACATTCCACACAGCTTCATACTTGCAAGATCCCACACATTAGTAAACACCCGGATTATCAGTTTTGACTCATGCTTCATTTGGTAATGCTCGATACCTATATACCATGCTAACAGTGTGAGTCATCGAGTCCACTGCAGTTAGAAGTCCTTCAACCACCTCTAAATATCACTAGATTTGCATCAGATTTCACTCAAATAATTTTTTCCTGGAATGGAACCACTTGGGAGGGTCAGAGGTAAAACTTTATATCAAAATAAGGGCCATCATAAGCAACCCCTTATGAGATTATGGCATCAGGCTATAGACAGCTAGATTAAGAAAAAGAAAATCATAAAACATGGTTTAATGCAGTACAGTAAACTTTCAGTGGACTGGTTGACAGTTGATTTTTTTTTAAAGTAAACAGTTTATGTGAGTGATAAATGTGCTGAATTATGCTGGTCAACAAACACATACCACTGAGATACAGAAGTAAAATATATGAGGCCTGCATTAGACCAGTATTGATATATGGTGCTGAAACATGGGCTTTGACAGATAGACTGATGAATGTTCTGAGGAGTACTGATCATAGAATGTTAAGATACATGGCGGGAGTGAGAGTTTTGAGTGAGGAGGTAGCCAGAAGATGCGGGATGAAGGATCTCGATATCATCTTGAGGCAGAAGCGGCTTAGATAGTTTGGTCACATGAGGAGGAGTGAGGAAGGGAGCTGTGTGAGAATAGCAGAGGAACTCGAAGTGGTGGGACGTCGACCACCAGGAAGACCTAAGAAGACCTGGAAAAATGTTTTAACGCAAGATATGGAAAGACTGGGTATTGGAGAAGATTTAATCCAGGATAGGAAGCAGTGGAGAAAAGCCATCGCTGTCCAACCCCAGTTTGAATATGGGAACAGAAGGACGAAAAACGAAGGTGATGATGATGCTGTGATATATATACTTAATTTGACAAACCAAAGTAAAAATTTGGAGATATAAGCTTTCAAAGTTGCACAAAAAGAGGCTGATGGCAGCACAAGCCTGGAGTGGCCATGACGTCATTAACCGCCAAGCCCAGAGGCAAAACAAGACTGATACCCAGCTAAGCTGTGTGATTGTGGTTCTGCCGATTAGCCAAGCTTTGCTTCATCATTGTCAAGTCAGTAGCTAATCACCATTGGCGCATGGTTCCACTGTGCAAGAACACAAGTGGAATCACATCGGAAAAAAGATTCATCACTGTTCCAAGAGACATGAAAACCAGGAAGCTGTGGCGGCAAACAGCACATCATGAGTACCCAATCACAACAGGCAGCTCCTACTGTTGGGAAGCTGTGTGAGGAAATACCAAATTGGCAGTCATTGACTGAAATGGCTCCTTTAAATGAAAATTATTATAATTTTTATCACCATAATGATTCATGCATACCTAATTACAGTAATCCCTCATTTATCTGAACATAATAGAGCCAAAGGCATGTCCGGGTAGTGGCAACATCCGGATAATGAACACCATTCGCCTACCCTACCCAGACCCTACTGACACCCACCACCAACCTGTACCTAACTTATTTGTACAGTACCTATGCTTAATTTGTTTTCTGGTCATTCAGGCATATTTAGACATCAAAACACATATAGTATAGGAATATTCAAAGTATGCTAAGCACCAAGAAAATCATGCAGAGAAAATACTGAAAACCAAGAAACACACTACCAAAACACTACTGTATGTACTGTACCCTTCCTTATTTTGGCAGTATTTCCTGGACATCCCCCCCCCTTTTTCTTTTTTTTAATGCAAGGTAGAAGGAACCAAAGGCCATGGGCCCACATACTGTTCCTTCCAAGAAAAAACAAAAACGATACATACATAGGATTATCCAAAATAATTTTCAACTCTAAGAAAACCATGCAAAAAAACACTGAAAACCAAAAAACACCCTAGCTATACACCACTGTATGTACAGTACCCCTCCTAATTTTGGCACTGTTTTCAGGTCAGTCTGCCTTATTGAACATCAGAACACACACAGGAATATCCAAAGTAGTGCCAGACACCAAGCAAACCATGAACAAAAAAAAAATGAAAACCAAAAAACACTCCACCTATAGACCAGTGTATGTACAGTACCCCTCCTAATTTTGGCACTGTTTTCAGGTTAGTCTGCCATATTTAGATATCAAAACACACACAGGAATATCCAGATCGGTAGAGAGTTGGCTTGCAGTCCCGTGGGACCCAGGTTCGAATCCTCGCTGAGGCAGGGAACAGTTTAAGGATTTGAATGTCATTAAAATCAGGCTTTACTGATCTACCAGAAGACCCGCCGACATGTCGTAAAAATAACCCCGCTAATACCAATACACCAGTCCTGTATGAGACAGCCCTAGCATGTATTCAATATGGACGGTGGGTGTTAGCGCCGAAGTGGTGACATGTAGTGGTGTATGAGGACGGCTGGGCCTTGATAGCAGGCTGTAAAGCCTATGCCCAGAGTCGGACACATAAAAAAAAAAAAAAAAAAAAAAAAAAAAAAAAAAAAAAAAGAGTAATGCTAACACCAAGAAAACCATGAAAAAAAAAATGAAAACCAAAAAACACCCAACCTACACACCACAGTGTACAGTACCCTTCCAAATTTTGGCACCATGTTCAGGTTAGTCTGCCATACTGAGACATCAGAACACACATAGGAATATCCAGGGTAATGCTAAACATCAAGAAAACCTTGAAGAAAAAAAAAAATTAAAACCAAATAACACCCTACTATGTACAGTACCCCTCCTAATTTTGGCACTGTTTTCAGGTCAGTCTGCCATATTTAGACATCAGATCACACATAGGAATATCAAAGTGATGCAAAACACCGAGAAAACCATGAAAAAAAAAAATTGAAAACCAAAAAACACCTGACCTATACATGACTGTATGTACAGTACCCCTCCTAATTTTGGCACTTTTCAGGTCAATCTGCCATATTTAGACATCAAAACACACATAGGATTATTCATATTAATGCTAAACACCATGAAAACAATGCATAAACAACAAAAATCCACAAAAAAATAACTGATGATGGTTTGAAAATCTGTTGTCTGTGATGAGTGATTGCTCCCGGTGCTCAAAAAAAATTCCACGGCCAGATATCCCACTGTAAATTGATTATATTGGTATAAATTGTATACCATCATCTTCACTGGTGTTTTTACCATAAGATAAGCTAATAAAAACACATAAAACTGATAACTGAAAGTACAGAAATGCAGTAATAATAAACTGTTCAAGAGTAAAACTTACCTTCATATTTACTTCTCACCCTCCCAGTTCAAAATTTTGCCAGTACCTTCCAAGAGTTAAGCATATGTCTAGTAGCAGTATTTAATGAGCTTTCTCGTAGATTTTCCAGAATTTCGATATGACCAGTAGTAGTCGAATAAATTGCAAAATTCTTTGAAAACTCACGAATCAGTGTTATCACCACAGAGGAGGGTAGAGAGTGAGGGGGGAGCTGGGAGGGTATGGAGGAGGAACGGGAGGGGGGAAGTGAGGCTGTTGACTTGACAGGATTCTCCCCCTTCTGTCAGCAGGCAGATGGGTGCATTTGGTGTACATTTACTTGTGGCTTGCGGTCTGTTAGATGCCGAGTGGCCATGCAGAAACTCAGCTCAACATGACCGGGGGACTTTTGACCTTCGGTTGAGACCCAGATGGCCGCTGTCGCCGAACATGTACTCGTGGCCTGTGGTCTGTGTTCCTTGGAGGTGGCAGTTGGTGAAGACTTAGCCCCTGTGGCTGTGCCTGTATTAGACATTCGGTAGGGAATGTGTACAGACATTTTGACACCTCTTGCGGGTTACAGTCGTATTACTCGGGTGCTGGAGGGTTGTTGAGAGTGATAGGACAAGTGCGCGACTTCAGTACAGGGGTGGATGGACATTTTAGCTCTGGTTGTGGGTTACAGACTGCTTTCCGCTCACAGCTCAAGCCCAGCAGCCACGATACAGAATGTTTGAACATGTTGGCCGGCCGGTCGAAGTTCTCAGGGACTTTTACATTCAGATAATAGCAAGTAAATTCGGATAATGGTTTAATAGAGCCATGGCCCAGCATCCGGATACTGAGTGTCCAGATAAATGAGGGACTACTGTATCTGAAATCCAGCAAAAAATTTGGCTTAATATGCCTGTTAATAAAAAAATCAAGTTTCAGAGCTAAAACGTGCTAAACCTAGTGGGTCTTTACCCTTCAGATTTTCAGCATGCATTGACAGACTTCCATTTTCAATAAATATTGAATCAGTAGAGAGATGGCCTGCAGTCCTAATGGACCCAGGATCGAATCCCAGCTGGGGCAGGAACAGTTTAACCCGCTGAGTCCCACCGACGTACAATGCACGTTGCTACTTTTTTCCGTGGACAGACCCAACGACGTGCATCGTACGTCACTGAATTGCAAGGCCCATTGTGTGCACATTTTTCAACATTCGCGGGTGATTTTTGGTAGGCATATGTGGGAAACCTCCCTCTACCTGCTGTCAAGCGGGGATACTGCCTAGCCCCACCTAACCCCCTCTCCCCCCCACACTGGGCAATTCACCTGTTAACAGAAACCTGGCCAGTAAAGGTATGTTGCCCCATGGTCTCTCCAATGTTGAAATTCACGGTGAAAGTGATTCCTGAGGTGGAGGACAAAGAAACAAAGAAGCTAGAGGTAGAAACAAACAGAAATGATGAGGTGGTAATGTCATAAAGGAAGGTGCCATATATTGGGGTTTTGGTCAGTGAACAGTGCTTTTATCGCCTATATTTTTGTGTGAAATACAAATATAGACTTGTACTACTCATAAATTCGTACCAAATAAATAAATAAATACATAATTTAAAGTAGCTCGAATTAGTTAACCCCACCATAGTTCGTTTTCTTTAGCCATGTACCCTGAAAAAGAAGGAAAACGTAAGGTTGAATGATACCTGTATCTATCTATCTATTGCCAGACGCCTCAATCCCACAGGGGGTGGCCACAAACAAATCGCCTCCATGTCACTCTGTCCCCTGCCATTTCACTACAATGCTCCCAACTCACACCCCCCTCTCTCATATACCTCTCCACTCCATCCTTCCATCTCATCCTCGGCCTCCCCCTCCCTCTCACTCCCTCCACCTCACTCACATACACCCTCCTCGTCAGTCTTTCACTCTCCATCCTCTACACATGCCCAAACCACCTTAACATGTTTCTCCTAACGCTTCCCATCACGTCCTCAACCATATCACAATGCTCCTTCACTTCCTTATTTGTTAGTCTGTCTCTTCATGTGACTCCACATGCTCCTCTCAAATAACTCATTTTCATTGCTCTCACTCGTGACTTCTGTCCTTCCAACAGGGTCCAAGCTTCACTCCCATTTGTTAGAGTTGGTATCACAATACTATCATGTAACAACTTTTTCACTTCCATGCTCACTTCCCTGTTTCTTATCACTACTATCAATGAACCAGCAACCTTCCTTCCCTGCTGCACCCTGTTGAGCACTTCACCCTCCAGACTTCCATCCTTACTCATCAAACTGCCCAAGTACTTAAATTCACTCACATTCTCCATATCCTTCCCATCCAATCTCACTGTACATTCACTGGCTTCACTTCTCTCGAAGACCATCACTTTACTCTTCCCTACATTCACCTTTAGATTCCGTTTCTTACACACTCTCCCAAACTCATCTACCAAGCCTTGCAGCTCCCCTTTGTCTTTGCTCAACAACACAGTATCATCTGCAAACAACAGTACAGGGAGTTTCCAAACACTGCCCTCTCTCACCAGGACCGCTCCAACATCCACTGCCCGACCTTGTATCTCTTTTATAACCCCATCCATGTACAGATTGAACAACCATTGAGACATGACACATCCTTGTTTCAATCCAACCTTCAAATGGAAAGATTCACTAAGTTTGCCATCCACACGCACTGCAGCCTTAGCACCCTCATACATACTCTTCACTGCCTTCAACAACTTCCCATCCACTCCATATATTCTTAATACCTTCTACAAACCTTGTCTATCCACCCTGTCACATGCTTTCTCCAGATCCATGAAAGCTGCATACAACTTCATGCCCTTCTCTAGAAACTTTTCCACTAAGGATCTAAGAATGAATATCTGGTCTACACAACCTCTTCCCTTCCTAAAACCTCCTTGTTCTTCTCCAACTAATTCCTCTGTAATTTCCCTAACTCTGTCAATAAGTATCCTACCATATACTTTTCCTATTACACTGAGAAGGCAAATGCCCTTATGATTACCACACACTGCTTTTTCCCCTTTTCCTTTGTACAGAGGAATAATTATACCTGACTTGCAATCCTCCGGGACTTTACCCTCCTCCCAAGCCAATCTGCACACCTTCCACATCCATTCTGTTACTGTCTCTCCCCCATGCTTCAGCATTTCACCACACACTCCATCAATTCCTGGGGCTTTCCCCATTTTAACTTTCTTCATTTTTAAAGCTCTGGATGGTGATTTCTCCATGAATTTTCGATGTTTCTCACCAAAAGCGGAGGTTTGAGCCAAAAAACAAAAGGTCGAAAATTGGTCGAGATCTGGGGGTAGGCTGGGTAAAAAAACTGGTCGGGACTGGGCGGGTTAAGGATTTAATTTTCACAAAAGCAAACTTTACCTACCAGATGACCCACAAACATGTTGTAAAAATACCCTCATTAATACCAGTACATTAGCCCTGTATGAGATAGCCCTAGTGCGTTTTAGTCCTGTATGAGATAGCCCTTGTGCGTATTAGTCCTGTATGAGATAGCCCTAGTGCATATTAGACCTGTATGAGATAGCCCTAGTGCATATTAGTCCTGTATGAGATAGCCCTAGTGCGTATTAGTCCTGTATGATATAGCCCTAGTGCGTATTCATTATAGACATAGTGGGTGTTAGTGCCAAAGTGGTGACATGTGGAGGTGTGTAGGACTGCTGGGCCTTGGGATAGGCCCTGAAGCCTTTACCCAGAGTTGGACACATATAAACTAAAAAATAAAATAAATAAATAAATAAATACTGTACTGTTGATGTATTTGCATTGCAAATCAATATTTACACAAAACTGAAATCTGTCGAGTTGTCAGGCTAGAGGTGAAACACTTCCACTAATTTTAGCAAATTTTTGCTCTGAATCCTGAATTTTTATTAACAGTCAAATTGAACACAAATTTTTAACCAGATTTCTGATAGTTAGGTGTGTATGAACTTCTATCTGTCTATCTATCTATTGCCAGACGCCTTAATCCCGCACGGGGTGGCCACAAACAAATTGCCTCCATGTCACTCTGTCCCCTGCCATTTCACTACCACGCTCCCAACTCACACCCCCCTCTCTCATATACCTCTCCACTCCATCCCTCCATCTCATCCTCAGCCTCCCCCTCCCTCTCGCCCCCTCCACCTCACTCACATACACTCTCCTCGTCAGTCTTTCACTCTCCATCCTTTCCACATGCCCAAACCACCTTAACGTGCTTCTCCTAACGCTTCCCATCACATCCTCAACCACACCACAGCGCTCCTTCACTTCCTCATTTGTTAGTCTGTCTCTCCATGTGACTCCACATGCTCCTCTCAAATAACTCATTTCCACTGCTCTCACTCTTGACTTCTGTCCTTCCAACAGGGCCCAAGCTTCACTTCCATACGTCAGAGTTGGTATCACAATACTGTCATGTAACAACTTTTTCACTTCCATGCTCACTTCCCTGTTTCTTATCACTGCTTTCAACGAACCAGCAACCTTCCTTCCCTGCTGCAACCTTTCGAGCACTTCACCCTCCAGACTTCCATCCTTACTCATCACACTGCCCAAGTACTTAAATTCACTCACTTTCTCCATATCCTTCGCATCCAATCTCACTGTACATTCACTGGCTTCACTTCTCTCGAAGACCATCACTTTACTCTTCCCTACATTCACCTTTAGATTCCGTTTCTTACTCACTCTCCCAAACTCAACTACCAAGCCTTGCAGCTCCCCTTCATCTTTGCTCAACAACACAGTATCATCTGCAAACAACAGTACAGGGAGTTTCCAAACACTGCCCTCTCTCACCAGGGCCTCTCCAACATCCACTGCCCGACCTTGTATCTCTTTTATAACCCTATCCATATACAGATTGAACAACCATGGAGACATGACACATCCTTGTTTCAATCCAACCTTCAAATGGAAAGATTCACTCAGTTTGCCATCCACATGCACTGCAGCCTTAGCACCCTCATACATACTCTTCACTGCCTTCAACAACTTCCCATCCACTCCATATATTCTTAATACCTTCCACAAACCTTGTCTATCCACCCTGTCATATGCTTTCTCCAGATCCATAAAGGCTGCATACAACTTCTTGCCCTTCTCTAGAAACTTTTCCACTAAGGATCTAAGAATGAATATCTGGTCTACACAACCTCTTCCCTTCCTAAAACCTCCTTGTTCTTCTCCAACTAATTCCTCAGTAATTTCCCTAACTCTGTCAGTAAGTATCCTACCATATACTTTTCCTATTACACTGAGAAGGCAAATGCCCCTATGATTACCACACACTGCTTTTTCCCCTTTTCCTTTGTACAGAGGAATAATTATACCTGACTTGCAATCCTCCGGGACTCTACCCTCCTCCCAAGCCAATCTGCACACCTTCCACATCCATTCTATTACTATCTCTTCCCCATGCTTCAGCATTTCACCACACACTCCATCAATTCCTGGGGCTTTCCCCATTTTAACTTTCTTCATTGCTTCCACAACTTCCATCCTGGTGATTTCTTCCTCTCTTCTCACAACCCTCCTTCTCCCTGCCATTCCCCAGCCACTTATACTTGCATTACTTTCATTCTCTATGTTCAACAGTTCATTAAAGTGTTCTCTCCATCTTTTTACTTTTTCTCCCTTCTCCACTAGTAATCTACAATTTTTATCTTTCACACCCTCACTGACTTCGTTGGCACCCTGTCTAGCTCTCTTTACCTCCTTCCAGAACATTTTCTTACATTCCCTCCACTTTACACTCAAATTCCTTCCTTCCTTTATGGTTAAAAAAAACAATAATAACCTATCATATACAGCTTAACCTAACGCTCAAGCAAAATCAACCCTAACTTTGGCTTAAGCCATTGGTAGGGGTGTGAAAATCTTATTCTCCAGATCAGACTGGCTGTTACTAAAAAGGTGTTTGAACATCACCAGTACATAAGACCAAGAAATCAGATAACCAAATATTCCACAGAGGTCTAGCTGTTCACAGTCAGGCCTATCTAGAAGGAAAAAATATTGAAATGTTTCGGTCTTTGTGACATCTTCCCTATGTATTACATCCTGATTTCAGGGCTATATGCCCCTGGAGTCAGAACCTAGCAGTACCTATACTGATTCTGTTCATAAATCACTTCAGTATGACTTTATCAAATCTAATCTTTGTGCTACCGAGCTGTCCTACTGTCAGTAGGTAGATAAAGAGGTAAGTATCTAGATAGGTAGGTGCCACCAGTGCCAACAGTGTAGAGATTCGTTGCCATAGTGTCGGGCATTGTAGAGGCTTGTAGATTATTGCTGCTGTTAAATGTAGATAATAGTTGTAGCTAGGAGTTTAGAATTGTAGTAGATTGGTGAGGCACCTGTGTGGGCTGCTACCCATGTAAAAAGTTGTGAGGCATCAGTCCGTGAGGAGATTGTGTATTTGTGGGTCTTCCTCTGTCCCACTCTCTGTCTCTCTTGTATTGTAAGTGAAGGTGAGGTAGAGACACTCTGGGGTTAAGGGGTTTAATTGTGGCACAGTTACAGTATATCATTCACGGACAGAGTGATGTGACCCACTAATCATCAGTGTGACAGCTAATCACTTTCTGGCCCCAACCTCCTACTCTACTCAGTCTCCTACACCTTCTCTTTCTCTGCTCAGCCTCCTTCTGACACCTACTATCTCCTATCCCCTTCTGCCTCCTCCTGATCCCTACACCTGATTTCTGGGTATCCTTTTATTACTGCCTGGATTCCGGCTGGCAGATGTGTGTATAGCATCTAGCACACATCCGTCATGTGAGCTAACTGGCTTCCGTGAGTTACACCGAGTGTTTGATACACGTCCTGAGACTGTTGATAGTCTGGGCCAGAGGATGTGTGTTTTACTGTTCCTGATGCCCTCGACATATCTATGTGCTTATTACATATTGTCCTATTGTTACATATTGTGCTAAGATTATATAATGCCTATAACTATTACATATTATGCTATTAATGCCTATATATCACTCGGTCATGCCAAACTAGCATACCTACGACCTGTCGTTGTATTACAGTCTACACAGTATATAGGAGTATGTGCATTCATTCATCATCAAGTCCAGTGTTGTCTCATGAGGAGCGCAGGAGCCCGGGGGTAGGCAAGCTGGTCCTGACATTTAAGATGAGAGTGACCAGCCTCACACATCCCTGAGTGACATTACATGAGCAAATAAACCCCAACCATCCCTTGGATATAAACCTGCACTGGCTCAGTGCAACTGGAGAGCCTTAATTGCCCACTAAACCACCAAGTGCCATAATTTGGTTATATTATTGCCACCCAGTGTAGTATTGTAAATGGTTTCCTGGTGTACAGGAAGCCATTTTGGCTTGTCACTCAGTGTAGAGTCACCTGTAGACAGAAGGAAGAGAAAAGAAGGAAGGAAAGAAAGAAAGAAAGAAAGAAGAAGGATAGAATGAATGAAGAGAGGAAAGGGCAGGCACCTAAGGCACTACATTGAGTGAGAAAATGGTGAGCGCCTCCACCAAGCATTGAGGAATATGTTACAAGTTTTTGTTTCGTTTTTGTTTTTGAAGGCTCCAACATGCTTGCATGCGTCTGCCTTGGTCACCTAATGGCGGCTCTCCACGCTGCTCAATCCCTGGCAGCCTCCCTATTCAGTCCCTTAACACTTAAGTCACACTTAATGACCTCGTCCCGTGTCTTTCTCGGTCTACCCCTCCCAACCAATACACCAGTCCTGTATGAGACAGCCCTAGCATGTATTCAATATGGACGGTGGGTGTTAGCGCTGAAGTGGTGACTTTATGAGGACGGCTGAGCCTTGATAGCAGGCTGTAAAGCCTATGCCCAGAGCCGGACATAAAAAAAAAAATAAAAATAAAAACCCTCCCCCAATATTAACACCTCTCACCCTCTGTACCCAATTATCATCACCCATCCTCTCCACATGTCCAAACCACCTCAGCCTACCTCTCCTCGTCACAACACCAATACACTAGTCCCATCCTACCTCTCAACTCTTCCATCGTAAACCCAGCCCCTCCAGGCCTTGCACGCAGGGACGCACTGCACATCCACCTAATCATTGTCATTTCTGTATGTTTAAACCTACGAATATCCTCTTCCTTTACTGCCCAGGTCTCACTAACAAACAGCATCACACTCCTAACACATGCTGCATACAAAGACCCCTTAGCACGTAAGGAGAGTCCTCTCAATGTCAGGAGAGGCAACAGCTCCCTGAACTTCTTCCAACCACTTCTCACCCTAGCAACCGAGCTAAATCCAACCCCACCTCCGGCACATAACATGTCTCCCAAATAACGAAACTCCTCCACACACTCAAGAGACTCACCTGCAAGCTCACTCCTAACAATCTCCACTTGCTCTCCCCGACACGCCACACACATGAAATCAGCATCATCTCGCAGTCTACCTCTAATACCACTACATCTCGTGTGCACCCACTTATCACAAACATTACACAAGATGGAATTACTTCCCACACCCTTGTGGCAAACTGCACATGGCCACTCTTCCTCTCCTCTGATTGTACCGCCACCAACCCTAGATATTATCACTTTCTCTCCACTTCTTAAATCTTTCCTCCGCCTCCTTTTCATTCTCTGCAGTCAACACCAAATCAACAGCATACAGCATCTCCCATGGGAGTCCATCTCTGAAATCACGTGAGAGGGCTTCAAGCACCATGATAAACAACAAGGGACTCAAAACTGACCCCTGATGCACACCAACATTCACGGAGAACTCATCAATCAAAGCTCCATTCACTCTTACCTGGGTGCGAGCACCCATGTACATGGCCATAGCCACCCTAACCAGCCACTCTTCCAACCCTAGCTTTCTCATTGCCGACTGCACCTCCTCTCTAGGGACTCTGTCAAAGGCCTTTTCCAAATCAACAAAAACAAAATACAGTTCCCTTTTCTTTCCAGTATATTTTTCCTGAAGCTGTCGAACAATGAATATGGCATCAGTGGTCCCCCTGTCTGGCATAAACCCAAACTGCATCTCATCGATATTCACTCTTTCTCTAATCATACCTTCTAGAACTCTCTCCATCACTTTCATTATCTGATATAAGAGCTTTATACCTCTGTAATTTCCCCTTTCCAGGGCATCACCCTTTCCTTTGTACACATTTACAATTACACTCTTCAGCCAATCATCTGGGACAACACACTCATATATAATCATATTTATCAGGTCAGTGACTAACCTCACCCCAGTATCTCCTGAGGCCTTCAACATTTCGGCAGTCAACCCAGACACACCTGCCGCCTTCCCCACCCGCATCTTGCCTATTGCCTCACTCACAGTAGCAGCGTCAATCAAAGGCCAAGGGCCAAACACTGGATCAGCTGGCTCCAAACCTTCTCTATCCCATTCAAACTCCTCATTCAACAATCGGCTATAATGCTCCCTCCATGCATCTTTAATATCCTCACTGTTCACCACTACCCTTCCATCATCATTCTTCACACACTGCTCACCTACAATGTCCCGATTATCCCTCTTCACCTGATTTGCCACCTTAAAAATCATATTTTTCCTTTCTCCATGATTTAGATCATCAAGTAAAAGTCTGTGTGACTCAGACCTCGCCCTGTATACCTCTCTTCCAGCCCTGCGCTTGGCAGCCAAGCACTCCTCCCTGTTACCACCATTCTTCCATTCCCGGAAAAGCCCTCTTCTCTCCCCAACTGCAGCTTCTATACCCTCATCCCACCACCAAGTTACTTTATGTCTTGGTGGGCCTCCTGTCCAACCGCAAATTGCATTAGTAACTCTCAAGAGGTCGCTCTCAAGGGCCCTATACTGTTCATTAGCGCCTCTATCCACGGCTTCCTGTTCAGCCACCACTCTCCTCATCTCACTTTCTCCTCCAATTCCACCTTAGACAATTCCGGTGCTATTCCTCCATCACTTCCCCCCTCTGACTTCCTATTGTCTGACATTAAAATTTCTTCAGCAGATGTGTTCTCTGCCGTTACTGGCCTCAATACTAAAAAGGCATACAGTCCTGATGGAGTCCCTCCTGTTGTCCTCAAAAACTGTGCTTCTGTGCTTACACCCTGCCTAGGTAAACTCTTTCGCCTTTGTCTCTCAACTTGTACCTTTCCTTCTTGCTGGAAGTTTGCTCTCATTCAGCCAGTCCCAAAGAAGGGTGACCATTCCCAACCCTCTAACTATCGTCCAATTGCTTTAACATCCTGCGTATCAAAAGTTTTCGAGTCAATTCTTAACAGAAAAATTTTAAAGCACCTTTCCTGTCACAACCTTCTTTCTGATCGTCAGTATGGGTTCCGTCAGGGACGCTCCACTGGCGATCTTCTCACCT
>JAGKTI010003693.1:34581-55523 GCA_018397915.1 Birgus latro
CGAATATCCTCTTCCTTTACTGCCCAGGTCTCACTAACAAACAGCATCACACTCCTAACACATGCTGCATACAAAGACCCCTTAGCACGTAAGGAGAGTCCTCTCAATGTCAGGAGAGGCAACAGCTCCCTGAACTTCTTCCAACCACTTCTCACCCTAGCAACCGAGCTAAATCCAACCCCACCTCCGGCACATAACATGTCTCCCAAATAACGAAACTCCTCCACACACTCAAGAGACTCACCTGCAAGCTCACTCCTAACAATCTCCACTTGCTCTCCCCGACACGCCACACACATGAAATCAGCATCATCTCGCAGTCTACCTCTAATACCACTACATCTCGTGTGCACCCACTTATCACAAACATTACACAAGATGGAATTACTTCCCACACCCTTGTGGCAAACTGCACATGGCCACTCTTCCTCTCCTCTGATTGTACCGCCACCAACCCTAGATATTATCACTTTCTCTCCACTTCTTAAATCTTTCCTCCGCCTCCTTTTCATTCTCTGCAGTCAACACCAAATCAACAGCATACAGCATCTCCCATGGGAGTCCATCTCTGAAATCACGTGAGAGGGCTTCAAGCACCATGATAAACAACAAGGGACTCAAAACTGACCCCTGATGCACACCAACATTCACGGAGAACTCATCAATCAAAGCTCCATTCACTCTTACCTGGGTGCGAGCACCCATGTACATGGCCATAGCCACCCTAACCAGCCACTCTTCCAACCCTAGCTTTCTCATTGCCGACTGCACCTCCTCTCTAGGGACTCTGTCAAAGGCCTTTTCCAAATCAACAAAAACAAAATACAGTTCCCTTTTCTTTCCAGTATATTTTTCCTGAAGCTGTCGAACAATGAATATGGCATCAGTGGTCCCCCTGTCTGGCATAAACCCAAACTGCATCTCATCGATATTCACTCTTTCTCTAATCATACCTTCTAGAACTCTCTCCATCACTTTCATTATCTGATATAAGAGCTTTATACCTCTGTAATTTCCCCTTTCCAGGGCATCACCCTTTCCTTTGTACACATTTACAATTACACTCTTCAGCCAATCATCTGGGACAACACACTCATATATAATCATATTTATCAGGTCAGTGACTAACCTCACCCCAGTATCTCCTGAGGCCTTCAACATTTCGGCAGTCAACCCAGACACACCTGCCGCCTTCCCCACCCGCATCTTGCCTATTGCCTCACTCACAGTAGCAGCGTCAATCAAAGGCCAAGGGCCAAACACTGGATCAGCTGGCTCCAAACCTTCTCTATCCCATTCAAACTCCTCATTCAACAATCGGCTATAATGCTCCCTCCATGCATCTTTAATATCCTCACTGTTCACCACTACCCTTCCATCATCATTCTTCACACACTGCTCACCTACAATGTCCCGATTATCCCTCTTCACCTGATTTGCCACCTTAAAAATCATATTTTTCCTTTCTCCATGATTTAGATCATCAAGTAAAAGTCTGTGTGACTCAGACCTCGCCCTGTATACCTCTCTTCCAGCCCTGCGCTTGGCAGCCAAGCACTCCTCCCTGTTACCACCATTCTTCCATTCCCGGAAAAGCCCTCTTCTCTCCCCAACTGCAGCTTCTATACCCTCATCCCACCACCAAGTTACTTTATGTCTTGGTGGGCCTCCTGTCCAACCGCAAATTGCATTAGTAACTCTCAAGAGGTCGCTCTCAAGGGCCCTATACTGTTCATTAGCGCCTCTATCCACGGCTTCCTGTTCAGCCACCACTCTCCTCATCTCACTTTCTCCTCCAATTCCACCTTAGACAATTCCGGTGCTATTCCTCCATCACTTCCCCCCTCTGACTTCCTATTGTCTGACATTAAAATTTCTTCAGCAGATGTGTTCTCTGCCGTTACTGGCCTCAATACTAAAAAGGCATACAGTCCTGATGGAGTCCCTCCTGTTGTCCTCAAAAACTGTGCTTCTGTGCTTACACCCTGCCTAGGTAAACTCTTTCGCCTTTGTCTCTCAACTTGTACCTTTCCTTCTTGCTGGAAGTTTGCTCTCATTCAGCCAGTCCCAAAGAAGGGTGACCATTCCCAACCCTCTAACTATCGTCCAATTGCTTTAACATCCTGCGTATCAAAAGTTTTCGAGTCAATTCTTAACAGAAAAATTTTAAAGCACCTTTCCTGTCACAACCTTCTTTCTGATCATCAGTATGGGTTCCGTCAGGGATGCTTCACTGGCGATCTTCTCACCTACCTTTCAGACTCTTGGTCATCCTCCTTTCGGGACTTTGGCGAAAGCTTTGTCATTGCACTTGACATCTCAAAGGCTTTCGATCGAGTCTGGCATAAATCTTTAATTTCCAAACTGCCCTCCTACGGTTTCTATCCTTCTATCTGTGCCTTCATCTCTAGCTTCCTTTCTGGTCGTTCTATAGCCGCTGTTGTAGACGGCCATCGTTCCTCTCCTAGACCTATCAACAGTGGTGTTCCTCAGGGTTCTGTCCTATCACCTACTCTCTTCCTTTTATTCATCAATGACCTTCTAAGCTGTACATCTAACCCTATCCACTCATATGCTGATGATTCCACCCTTCACCTTTCCATTCGGTTCCCGCAATGTCCATCTCAGCAGTTACTTCAACAAAAAAGGGATGAGGCTATGGCACACCTAATGTCTGATTCGGCTCGTATCTCTGATTGGGGTAAAAATAATCTTGTTATTTTCAATGCATCAAAAACTCAGTTCTTACACATATCAACCCGACAAAATCTTCCTCAGGATTACCCACTAATGTTTAATAATGTACAGTTATGTCCTGCATCATCCTTGAACATGCTTGGGGTTTCATTCTCTCAGGATATGTCTTGGAAAGAACATATTACATCTCTTGTGAAATCTGCTTCCAAGAGATTAGGTGTGCTAAGCCGATTCCGTACTTTCTTTACCCCTGCACAGTTGTTGACCTTGTACACGGGTTTTATTTGCCCGTGTATGGAGTACAACTCTCATGTGTGGGGAGGCTCCCCACATGCAGCTCTTCTCAATAGGGTGGAGTCAAAGGCTTTTCGTCTCATTAACTCTCCTCCTCTTACTGATTCCCTTCAACCATTGTCTCTTCGCCGCACTGTTGCATCTTTAACTCTCTTCTATCGCTACTTCAATGGTCACTGTTCCTCTGAACTGTCTGCTTGCATCCCTCCACCTCTACGACGGGCACGTAGTACCCGTCTAGTAACAAACTCTCATCCCTTTTCTGTCCAACTCTCTAATGCAAGAGTTAACCGTTACTCCCAGTCTTTTATTTATGCAACTGGTCAACTCTGGAACTGTCTTCCTCTGTCTGTATTTCCTACTTCCTATGATCTCCAGTCTTTCAAACGCAGTGTGTCCAGGCATCTCGAATTGAACGGATCTTGAATTTGGCTCTCTTTTGTACTGTTTTTGCTTTTTCTTGGAAGGAACAGTATGCAGGCCCGTGGCCTTTGGTTCCTTCTTCCATGCATAAAAAAAAAATAAAAAAAATAAAAGGCATCCCTCACTGATTGGTTTCCCAGCTTCCATATTTTCCTCCTAGGTCCATATGTCCTCCCTCTTATCACTTGCTCCTTATGCACCATGTCACAAATCAACAGTTTGTGCTGCTGCACACACTCCTCGCTTCCTATAACTTTAACATCCCTCACCAATCTCCTATCAACCCTCCTGACCAGAAAATAATCTGTCTGACTACTATTTCCCCCAGACTCGTACGTAATCAACCGGCTGATTCTTTTCCTAAAATGCGTGTTGCACACAATCATGTCCATAGCCTCCCCAAACTCGAGTATTCTTTCCCCTTCCACATTCCTCACACCATATGCACATCCTCCATGGACTCCTTCATAACCTTGAGCTGCTTCACCCACATGACCACTTAAATCCCCTCCCAGAACCACTACCTCATCATCACCCATACCACTCACTACACGTATTAAATCATCCCAAAATCTATCCTTCTCTGCGTCATCCAATCCTACCTGTGGAGTGTATGCCGATATAACTGAAATCACAATTAAATTAAATGCTAATGTAAACACAGTATCCTTAAAAATAATTTTTTACTTATGATACTGTAGTATCATAGATAAAAAAGAGCATATAGAGGTTGGAAAAGTGGACTTTCTAACCACCACTTGGTGGTGGTGAGAATCAAGGTCCAAATGATAGGGAGAAATAGAAGGGAAGGACAGGAGGAAGTAGTTCATACAAGGAGGGTGGAAAGGTTACAAGAGGATGGAAAAAAGGCAGAATTTAAGAGGGAAGTGGAGGAGCAATTGGGTAAATATGGTTTGGAGCAAATGGGGGATGTGGAAGGTGTGTGTAAGCTATTCACAGAAGAAATCTGTGTGGCATGTGAGGTGGTGTGTGAGGTGAAGAGAAGACGAAAGAGGGTGCAGGGAACAGCACGGTGGAATGAAGAGGTGAGAGTGGCTGTGGCAAAAAGGAAGAAAGCATATACAGTAGTGAGTGGATGAGAAACAGAGGCATGGAAGAAGTTGAGAGATGAAAGAGAGAGTTATATGTAGAGAGGAAGAGAGGGATGAAAAGATTAGTAAGAAGAGAGTGGATGAGGAATTTGGAAGGAATTTGAGTGTAAAGTGGAGGGAATGTAAGAAAATGTTCTGGAAAGAGGTAAAGAGTGTTAGACACGATGCCAAAGAAGTTAGTTGGGGAGTGAAAGATAAAAATGGTAGATTATTAGTGGAAATGGGAGAAAAAGTGAGCAGATGGAGAGAACATTTTAAGGAATTGTTGAACATAGAGCATGAAAGTATTGCAAGTATAAGTGGCTGGGGAATGGCTGGGAGAAGGAGGGATGTGAGAAGAGAGAAAGAAATCAGTAGGATGGAAACTGTGGAAGGATTGAAGAAAGTTAAAATGGGGAAAGCCCTAGGAATTGATGGAGTTTGTGGTGAAATGCTGAAGCATGGGGGAGAGATAGTAGTAGAATGGATGTGGAAGATGTGCAGATTGGCCTGGGAGGAAGGCAGAGTCTTGGAGGATTGGAAGTCAGGTATAATTATTCCCCTGTACAAAGGAAAAGGGTGAAATGTGTGGTAATCATAGGGGCATTTGTCTTCTTAGTGTAATAGGAAAAGTATATGGTAGGATACTTATTGACAGAGTTAGGAAAATAACAGAGGAATTAGTTGGAGAAGAACAGGGAGGTTTTAGGAAGGGAAGAGGTTGCGTATATCAGAAATTCATTCTTAGATCTTTGGTGGAAAAGTTTCTAGAGAAGGGAAAGAAGGTGTATGTGACCATGGATTTGGAGAAAGCATATGACAGGGTGGATAGACAAGAATTGTGGAAATTATGAAGAATATATGGAGTAGACAGAAAGTTGTTGAAGGCCGTGAAGAGTATGAATGAGGGTGCTAAGGCTGCAGTGCATGTGGATAGTGAACTGAGTGAATTTTTCTACATGACGGTTGGATTGAAGCAAGGATGTGTCATGTCTCCGTGGTTGTTCAGTTTGTTTATGGATGGGGTTATAAAAGAGATACAAGGTAGGGCAGTGGATGCTGAGTGGCCCTAGTTGTTTGCAGATGATACTGTGTTGTTAAATGAAGATGAAGGAGAGCTGCAAGGATTGGTGGATGAGTTTGGGGGAGTGTGTAAGAAACAGAATTTTAAGGTGAATGTAGGGAAGAGTAAGGTTATGGTCTTCGAGAGAAGTGAAGTAAATGTGCAGTACGGTTGGATGAGGAGGAAATGGAAAATGTGAGTGCATTTAAGTACTTGGGTAGTGTGATGAGTAAGGATGGAAGTTTAGAGGGTGAAGTGCATGAAAGGGTACAACAAGGAAGAAGGTTGCTGGTTCCTTGAAAGTAGTGATAAGAAACAGGGAAATGAGCATGGAAGTGAAAAAGGTACTACATGACAGTATTGTGATACCATCTCTAACGTATGGAAGTGAAGCTTGGACCTTGTTGGAGGGACAGAAGTCGAGAGTGAGAGCATCGGAAATGAATTATTTCAGAGGAGCATGTGGAGTCACAGGAAGAGACAGACTGACAAATGAGGAAGTGAAGGAGCATTGTGGTGTGGATGTGGATGTGACAGGAAGCGTTAGGAGAAACACACTGAAGTGGTTTGCCCATGTGGAGAGGATGGAGAGTGAGAGACTGATGAGGAGAGTGAATGTGAGCGAGGTGGAAGGGGGGAGAGGGAGGGGGAAGCCAAGGATTAGATGGAGGGATGGAGTGGAGAGGTATATGAGAGAGGGAGTGTGAGCTGGGAGCAGGGCAATGAAATAGTGAGGGACAGGGCAACATGGAGGCGATTTGTTTGTGGCCATCTCGTACGTGATTAAGGCATCTGGCAATAGACAGATAGACTTTACATGTTAAATTGGCCTCAATTTATGATGCCCCGCTTAGCGACGGGTTTTTACTTAATCAGTTGCATCGTTAAACCGGAGTTTGCCTGTATTCCATCACACGAACATGACGGTACTCTTCCCAATCCCCTTGCGGATCTTTGGTACTCGTGGTCAGTTTTGAAGCTCGCCAGGTCTCTGTTATTCCATCGTTCCCAAAACTTCCTGAAAGATGGGATATATGGGCCACTTTGGCAACCCAGACAGAGCTCAGAGACATCTTTCAGGATCAGTTCATGAACGTGATGCCTGCAACAAGTGGGCTTTTTGTGGGTTGCTCGATTCAAATACAGGCGCCATTAAGCATCCCGCTGTTGGTGGCAGTCGTGTCGAAAGCCACCTTCTGTCCAGTTCCATCCACCGCCAGTGGGATGCTGAGACTCTCCTCCAACTCTTTCCCTGTAACCAACACTGCTATCCTGTCCTCCAAGATCCTACCCATTTTCGTCCAACAGTTTCAGCAGTGTGGTAGCCACCTCCTGTCTGGTTCCGTCCACTGCCAGTGGGATGCTGCGAATCTCTTCCAACTCTTTCCCTGTCACCAACACTGCTATTCTGTCCTCCAAGATCCTCCCTGTCACAGCGCTGGGGAGCAGCTTTCCGTCCTAGTGAAGAACCAGAGGAGGCAGATCCCTGAAAATGAGTTCTTGAGTGAGCAGCTTCCGGTTCTTCCTCCTAATTCGTTGTACAGTTGAGTATGAAGCCAACAGTTGCATGACATTCAGCCCCAAACTACCAGCACTTGTGACATAGCTGACTGCTGCCTGCCAATGGTAGAGGTTATTTCTGTTCCATGTGGTTGTCAAGGCAGGACACATGGTGTTCTCCTCCCTCTTCGGGGTGTTTTTAGAGAAGATAATGTTGAAACAGATTCGTCTTTGGAGGACAACACACTGGATTATGATGTCATCGCCCCTTCCCTGGTCACCTCCTGGAACATGACACACATTTCATCTTCATGCTTTCTTTTTCTTTCTGCTTTCGACATTTCCCAGGAAACTTTCTTTGCAGCAGCAGCATATTAGACTTTGTTGATTCCTGCCATGGAACAGCTTCTTCAGTCCTCCTGCTGCCAACAAAGGAACTGCTTATCTTCCTGTGGGATCCTAGCCTTCATGACATCAGCCTATGAAATGTTTAATATTTCCTGCAGTCACCCTTCCATATCTCCCACTTCATTTTAGCAGCTGGTTTGTTCTTCATCGCATCCTTCCTCAATGCCATGTGTTGTTCATGGAGTCATGTAATCTGCTTCCTCAGGCTGGCCTCTGTTTTTGCTGGGAAGTTGGCCTGCTTCCATACTTCCTTCAGTTTCTCTGAAACTGCCTTTGCCGCATTCAAAATTGGTTCCTTCTGGACCTTGTGATGCCACTTAAAAGGAAGGCAGGCCAAAGAAAACTCTGGAAATGGGGCCACGTTGACAGCCCACATGCGACAAGGCTTGACCTCAACTGATCTATAGATAAAGCCAAAATTAGTGTTATTAACCCCTCCACGCCGGGCTGTTTATAGTGCCATTGTTCTTTCACAAAGGGAATTTTTCCATGAATAACCTGTTTTCAAGTCATAATATCTCGGAAACTGTAGCAGTCAGGGAAACAAATTAAAGACCATATTACTCACCAACTCGTCTTGCGATTGAAAGTATCCCCAGGTCTGTAGGTTATTGCATTGATGAGTAATGACACGAGGAAGAGGACTAATTTTTGCCGCGAGAATAAGATGTGTTCATGCATCTGCCCATGGCCTCAAATGTTGCTTTGCTCTAAACGTGATTACTTCTCCATTAATAGATAAACTAGGCACAATGGTTTCCAGGGCATGCCTTTTGGCACTATCACTGCATCCTTTTCTAGTATCCTTGGAAAGAGGCTTGGGAGGGGTGGATGAGGCAAAAGTCCACATGAGGCAGGAATGGAATTGGATGAGAAGGGTTAAGAAAAGATCGTCTTACACCTGACAGAGTCACGGAGACAACTGAGGTATGGTTGGCTTGGCTGGCAGGAGTTGCTCCCTAGCTTTTGGTGACAAGATAAAGTGGCGGCCGTTTCAAACTGTGGCATGAAAACAAGTGTGGTTCTGACCGACACCCGGTGCCACCCGGCCACCAATTTCTTGACGGTTAGGGGTTCACCAACCAAAAAATACGATCAGGCGACTGTAAATACTTGATAACCAAATTTGCTAGAGAACCTATCCAGATTAACTAGATTTGATTATGTGCAATAAGACTGGGAATATGTCAAACATCTGTAATAAGTCTGCTCACACCTTGCAAGAACCCACACATGAAGCACTTTCCATGACACCACCTCACCAGCAACTCACACTAAGACACTGAACTTCGCCTGAGACACAGAAACAACACTCTCCCACTGCCCAACTTCAGGGAGCAGGGCTTGGCAAATTCCTGAGTTATGATAGCAGAGATAACCAAAAGCCACATCACCAGTGCAGATGTGGCAAACAAGCGTGACCTTAAAATACACTTCAATTTCCAAGAGATTTTGAAGGAATCATTTACTGGGACAATGGATCGCAGCTCCGAATGATATGAACATCCATCCATCCATCCATCCATCATCCAATCCTATGTTGCCCCATGAGAAGCGTAGAAGCCCGGGGTAAGGCAAGTTGGTCCTAACATTAAAAAATGAGAGTGACCAGCCTCACTCATCCCTGAGTGGCATTACGTGAGCAGTAATCCCCAACCACCCCATGGATATAAACCTGCACCGGTTCAATCCGATTGGAGTGTTATAATTACCCACTAAGGTGCAATAATTTGGTTATATGGTTACCACCCAGCATAGTAAATGGTTTCCTGGTGTACAGGAAACTATTTGGCTTGTCACTCAGTGTAGAGTCACCTACAGGCAGAAGGAGAGAATGAAGGAAAGAAAGAAGATGGAGTGTAAAGTCACCCTTAGGCAGAAGGACAAGGACAATGAAGGAAAGACAGAAGAGGAATGAAGGAAGAGAGGAAAGGGCAGACACCCAAGAGCAGCACTACATCAAGTGAGTGGAATTGAAGAATAATTTTAAATATGAAACACCCTAATGAACACAGGCTGACTGACAGCCACTGAGTCACTCGTGGCAGCTGGCATGAATCTTGCATGTGCACAAAGGTCCCGAACTGTGCTGCATAAAACCCTGCCCCTATCTTCTAACTGGTTGGTGAGGAAAGAAATGAGTTTGGACGCTTCCTGAACTGACAGCAGATTTATCGGGTTTTCTTGGATGATAGAGAGATAGAGAGATTTTGAAATGATGTAATACATGTGGTTGGTGGTATAGGGAATGCTATGACTGTAGTCTGAATGGGATTTAAATAGTCATGTGGACAAAGCATTTCAAGGATAGAAAGGGAGGATGCATGGGGGATGCACATATGCTATGAGGAATGTGGAAAGGGAAAGGATACTTGAATTTGGAGAAGCAGTGAACATGATTGTGTACACCATGCATTTTAGGAAATGAGAGAATTGGCTGATTACATATGAGTATTTCGGAAATAGTTGTCAGACTGACTCTTTTGTGGTCAGGAGTGCTGATAGGAGGTTGATGAAGGATATTAAAGTTATGGGGAGTGAAGAGAGTGGGCAGGAATACAAATTACTAATATGAGACATGGTACTGAGGGAATGGGTGGTGAAGAAGAGGACCTTTGTACCGAAGAGGAAAATAAGGAAGTTGAGAAACCAAGCAGTAAGGGATGCTTCTTAAAGCAATTTGAGTAGAGTGGTGGCTGAACAGGGAGCTGTTTGTAGAAGTGCAGAGTTTTCAAGAACAATCTCTTGAGAGTTACTGATTAAATGTGTGGATGGAGAAGTGGCCGTCCAGTCCAAAGGTAACATGATGGTGGGATGATGGTGTAGAAGCTACAGTACAGTTAAGGAGAAAAGAACACTTTTCTGGAATTGGGAAAAGGGTGGTAACAGAGAGGAATATGTGGCTGCCAAGCTTAGGGCTTGAAAAGAGGTATACAAATACTGTACAGAGCAAAATCTGCATCTCAGAGACTTTTACAGAATAACCTAAGTAGTGCTGAAAGGAAGAATGTGGTATTTAAGGTGGCAAATCAGATGAAGAGGGAAAACAAGGATATTATAGGTGAGCAGTGTGTGAAGAATGTTGAAGGAAGGTAGTGGTGGACAGTAAGGATATCAAAGATCCCTGGAGAGGACATCATAACCAGCTGCTGAACGAGGAGTTTGACTGGAACAGAGCTGATCCAGTGTAGGCCTTTAATTGATGCTGCTGCTGTGAACAGGGCAATAGGCAAAATGCAGTTTGGGAAAGCAGCAGATGTGACTACTATAATGTTGAAGGCCTCATATATGTTTTATGAGTGTGTTGTCTCAGATGATGGCTGATGAGTGTGATTGTAAATGTGTATAAAGGGAAGGGTGATGCACTGGAAAGAGGAAATTATAGAGGCATAAAACATTTGGACCAGATAATGAAGGTAGTGGAGAGAGTCCTAGAAGGTATGATTTGGGAATGAATGAATCTATCTATCTGTCTACAGCCCAACTCCCTAATCCTGCAAAGGATGACCACGGACAAAACGCCTCCAAGTCGCTCTCCCCCTCCCTCATATACCCCTCGAACTCCATCTCTCCAATGAATACTAATGAGATATACTTTGGGTTTATGCCAGGCAAAGGGACCAATGTTGTCATATTCGTTGTCTGACAGCCTCAGGAAAAATATATAGGAAAGAAAAGAAGCTGTCCTTTGTGACTGATAATTTGGAGAAGGCCTTTGATAGAGTTCCTAGGGAGGTGGTGAAGTGGGCAGTGAGAAAGCTTAAGATTGAGGAGTGGCTGGTTAGAGTGTTCATGGCTGTGTATGTGGGTGCTCGCACCCAGGTGAGAGTGAATGGAGATTTGAGGGGCGAGTTTCCCATGAATGTCAGTGTACATCAGGGGTCAGTCTTGAGTCCCTTACTGTTTGTCATGGGCTTGAAGCTCTCTCACATAACTTCAGAAATGGACTACCGTGGGAGATGTTAGGTGATGACGATATTGATTGCAGAGAATGAAAGAGAGGCGGGGGAAATATTTAGGAAGTGGAGAGATGGAATGGGGCACAAGGGATTGAGAGTAAATGTGGATAAAACAGTAATGATATCTAAGGCTGGTGGCAGTGTTGTTAAGCAGAGGGAAGGCAGTCATGTGCAGTATGCCACAAGAGTGTGGAAAGTAACTTCATAATTTTTTAGTGTTTGTAAAAAGTGGGTGCATAGGAGATGTAGTGGTATTAGAGGTAGACTGCCTGATAATGATGATTTTATATGTGTGATGTGTTGGGGAGAGTGTGTGGAGTTTGTCAGATGTGGAAGGATTGGTCTTGCTGGAGTGTCTTTTAAGTGTGTAGAGGAATTTAGTTATTGAGGGACATACTGTGTGCTGGAGGTGGGGCTGGAGCTAGCTCTTTGGCTAGGGTAAGCAGTGGTTGGAGGAAGTTCAAGGAGCTGTTGTCCCTCTTAACATTGAGAGTAGTTTCCCTCCATGCTAAGGGATCTTTGTATGTGGTATATGTTAGGCATATAATGCTGTATGGTGGTGAGACCTGGGCAGTGCTGGAAGATAATATTCATTGGTGCAAATTAATGTACAGAAATGACAGTGACTAGATGGATGTGTAGTGCATCCTTGCATACAAGGCCTGGGTGGGCTAAGATTGCAACTGAAGAGTTGAGAGGAAGGATAGGACTTGAATGTGTTGGTGTTGTGATGATGAGGGATAGATTGGGTTGGTTTGGGTATGCTATCCACCTTTTTAATGCAAGTGTTAACCATTACTCAGTCCTTCACGTATGCAACAGGTCAACTCTTCCTCTGTTTGTATTTCCTCCTTCCTATGACCTTCAGTGATTTAAACGCTGTGTGTCCAGGCATGTCGAAATGAAGGGATCTTGAATTTAGCTCTCTGTTATATTATTTTTATTTTTTCTTGGAATGATCTTGTGGGCTTCTAGCCTTTGGTTCCTACTTACTTACATTAAAAAGGAAAAAAAGTTGCAGAAGGTGAGAAGCGTGAACGTTGGAAGTAGGGTTATGAGAGACAGGCTGAATAATACCTGAGATGAGGTCATAGAGTGCAACCTTGGGAATAATGGACTGAAGAGGGAGACTACCAAAGATCGAGCAGTGTGGAGAGCTGCCATTAGGTGACCAAGGCCAGTGCATGTAGGCAGTAGGCATGTTAGAGCTGTTATAAATGATATGAATGAGAGGCACACTGTTCGATGCATCAGCATAATATGATTGAGAGGCACACAGTTCTATGCAGCAGCATGTCCTAACACACAACACTCTTGTCATTATATGACAGAGTCACACAATAAAACTAGGCACATAAACCCTCACCACACAAATATTACCAGCTCCTCTTCAGCAGCACCCCATCTCCAGACATTTGTACACTAACAGTGCAGAAATACTAACATTGGCACTTCATGAGAAGAACAATACAGTGCTGATGCATGCAAGGATGTTGGAGCCTTCATGAATGAAGTTAAACGGATCCTCAGAACATTGTACTACAAGCCTCCCTCCTGATGTCCTCCTGTCAAAGGTATCTGTACCTTGAGCTGATCAAGTTCACTTAGCTAGGCTTAGATTAGGACATCAACCAGTTCTTCAAAGTTTTTAGCTTAGATTTGGGGTGACATGTGCTCCACCTGCAGAACAGGCACACACAACATGACACATGTAATGGAGCACTGCATGATACAGTACATGTTACACTAAGGTGCAGACACAATATCAACCGTAACAAGAACATATGATGCATCTCCATAGGAATAATTGCTTATTTGTGGTTGATGAGTGTGCTTTGTTAGTTGGAGCAGGATTAAGCAACAGCAACCATCACATGACAAGTGAATCACCATGTCTCTAACAGCCACCTGTGCTCTTATTCAGAATTATTTTTAAAGGCTGGTGCTTACAGACATTCTCAAACACAGCATCAGCCAGCTGAGCTCTTTTCCACTTTTGGTAAGCAACACATCATCATCTTCATGCATCAGGTCTGAGATATTCATCCTTCACAGTTCATTGCTAATCTCATCCCTCTTTCCTTAACTCTGGGGTTTATCTCCTTAACTCCATTTGTATAACAGTTGAACAGCTAAGGGACACAAACTTACCTCACCTCGCCATTGATCTTAAACCACTCATTTAGATGCCCACATACATGTAATCAGGTCACTACCTCATAAAAAGTCCTAATGTCCTTTAACAAACATTCAGCCACTTCAATCAGATACTAAGCTTTCCATAATTCCTCTGTGTTTAATTTGCCAAGATTTTTCCAGATCCATACTGTAAATAACTTGCAGCCTTTTCATAAGCTTTCTCTACTGTCTCATTGCTTGTACTGTATGTGACCCATACATCTCCTGTCACTCCTGAAGCCACCTGGTTTGTTACACACCAGGCCATCTGATATATTCCTTACTTTATGATAATTCTTTCACATACCTTTTCTACAACACTTAGCAGACATATAATAATTTCTGTGCTTACTTGATCACCTAACTTGTACAGGGGTATATTCACATATTTTTCCACTCCACTTGTACAGCACCACTCATCAAGCTTTCTTGCAAATATCTAACATCTCATTCCTTTCTTTGCAGCTTTTACTGTAATCATCTATCTTGGCACACACATCATCAGCACCTTCTGACTTCCCGATCTTAAGTCATGTCAGAGCCTTCTTCACCTTTACCACTGTCACATGTTCTGGCACCACATTCCTTCTCTGCACACCACCAAAGCCAATCATCTTTACTATTGCTTTCCCCTCATCATTCCCATTCATTAACGTTTTGAAATAGTCTTTCCATCTGCTCCATCCTTCACTGCCATCTTATTTTTCTGACTCATCCAGCTCATCACCTGAGGCCCAGTCTTCTTACATACTATATACCTTCCATATGTCACCACTCTGGCACCAGCTCCCAGTATCCATACTGAACACACGTTTGGGCCATCTCATACAGGATTGGTTTATTGGTGTTGGTGGGGATGGTTTTACAACATGTCACCAAGTCTTGTACCAGATCAGTAAAGTCTGCTTTAGCAAAATTCAGATCCTTAAACTGTTCCCTGCCCAAGGTGGGATTTGAACTTGCATCCACTGGGACAGCAGACCACCCCTCTGTCAATTCAGCCACTGCTTTCTTCCACTTTTCATCCCTAACTCATTCACTATGGTGGTAGGTAATGGTGACAATCATCCACTCTCTTACTGCAGTGCTATCCACTTCTTCCCTCACCCTTATGATTCTGTTTATGTATCTGCCCTTCTCTTTTCCTATTTCTTGCATTCCTTCCAAGGTGGCATTACACTGAGTGACAAGCCTAATGGTTTTGTGTAACCCAGGAAACTATTTACAGTGCTGGGTGGTAACCATATAACCAAATAATGGTGATGTGGAGCTGACTGTGTTGCTCCTGTTGACCATTTGAGATTCCGATGACGTGTTTTCACAGCATTTCAGATCCAACATCAGAGATTCTGTTGATGTATTTATGCATCATTTTAAGATATTTTTGTAAAATATTGACCACAGATCACGTTTACTCATCATAACAAAGAGACTCAAGCGTGATGTCACGGAATGCTTGCTCCCCATGCGGTGGGTACTGAACAGTTGGTATAACTCATCGTTTTGTATCTTTATTACAGTACTTTATACCTGGCTAATATTTTTCTATGGCAAGGTATAAAATTTTGGTTTTTGCCCAACTTCAACTCGTCATTTTGACTTTCGTTTTCTTTGTTTTCCTTTTTTGCACATACTACAATTTTTTTTTTTTTTTTTATGCAAGGAAACCAAAGACCAGGAGCCCACAAACCGTTCATTCCAAGAAAAAACAGAAACAATACAACAGAGAGCCAAATTCAATATCTGTTCATTTTGAAGTGTCCGGACACACAGCGTTTGAAAGACTGGAGATCATAGGAAGTAGGAAATGCAGACAGAAGGAGACAGTTCCAGAGTTGACCTGTTGCATAAATGAAGGACTGGGAGTAACAGTTAACTCTTGCATTAGAGAGTTGGACAAAAATGGGATGAGAGTTTGTTGCTAGCTGGGAGCTATGCCTTTCTCGAAGTGGTGGAGAGGTGCAAGCAGATAGTTCAGAGGAGCAGTGACCACTGAAGTTGTGATAGAAAAGAGATAAGACGCAGCAGTGCAGCAAAGAGACAAAGGTTGAAGGGAGTAAGAGAAGGAGAGTTAATGAGACAAAATGCCTTTGACTCCACCTTGTTGAGAAGAGCTGTATGTGGGGAGCCTCCCCACATATGAGAGTTGTACTCTACACAGAAGTCAACAACTGTGCGGGGGTGAAGAAGGTATAGAGTCGGCATAGCACACCTAATCTCTTGGAAGCAGATTGTGCAAGAGATGTACAGTAATCTCTCTACTATCTGGACATCCACCGGACACCTCACTATTCGGACATCGTGGGCTGATGGCTGAAACCCCCAAATTGCAACAACAATAACAACAACAACAACAACAACAACTATTTTTTCCGACCGCGTCAGTTTGAATTTCCCGCCCGCGCTGACTAGCTCCCTTCCTGCTCAATCTCCCTCCTGCTAGTTCTGTCTCAACTCCCGTGAACAGTGGATGGCTGTCCGCTCATTTGTGGTATTTTCGTTCTTGTTTAAATAATCAAAAGTCACAGTCCTAAGGATTAAGTGTAGTTAAACACTGGATTACTGGACATGCTTCAAGAGCAATTATGACCACTGTAAAAACCTTAGAGATGAGGGTAAACAACAATCATGGACTGTAAGTAAACATTGTCAACTGCTAAATATTTTCCATAATCACTTCTAAATCTAAAGGTGAATGTGGGGAAGAGTAAAGTGATGGTCTTCGAGAGAAGTGAAGCCAGTGAGTGTACAGTGAGATTGGATGGGAAGGAAATGGAGAATGTGAGTGAATTTAAGTACTTGGGCAGTGTGATGAGTAAGGATGGTAGTCTGGAGGGTGAAGTGCTTGAAAGGGTACAGCAGGGAAGGAAGGTTGCTGGTTCGTTGAAAGCAGTGATAAGAAACGGGGGTGAGCATGGAAGTGAAAAAGTTGTTACATGACAGTATTGTGATACCTACTCTGACATATGGAAGTGAAGCTTGGACCCTGTTGGAAGGACAGAAGTCAAGAGTGAGAGCAGTGGAAATGAGTTATTTGAGAGGAGCATGTGGAGTCACATGGAGAGACAGACTAACAAATGAGGAAGTGAAGGAGCGTTGTGGTGTGCTTGAGGACGTGATGGGAAGCGTTAGGAGAAACACGTTAAGATGGTTCGGGCATGTGGAGAGGATGGAGAGTGAAAGATTGACGAGGAGAGTGTATGTGAGTGAGGTGGAGGGGGCGAGAGGGAGGGGGAGGCCGAGGATGAGATGGAGGGATGGAGTGGAGAGGTATATGAGAGAGGGGGGTGTGAGTTGGGAGCGTGGTAGTGAAATGGCAGGGGACAGAGTGACATGGAGGCGATTTGTTTGTGGCCACCCCGTTCGGGATTGAGGCGTCTGGCAATAGATAGATAGATAGACTTCTAAATCCTCATTCATTGGTTACATTTTATTTACTTCATGCTTTGTGTCCCATATTTGAGTGCACAGGCTGTGAAAGAGGTGATTTTCTCAGTGATTACCATGTCTCTTACATACAGTCACTATCTAGTCAACTGGTGAACATTTTTGCCGCACACACCTCTAAATAATAATTTATCTGGTTACATTTTATTTACTTCATGCTTTGTGTCCCATATTTGAGTGCATAGGCTGTGAAAAGGTAATTTTCTCAGTAATAATCATGTCTGCCTTACTCACCTCAAAATCATAATTTTTGAGTTAAAATTCGATTAATTCATGCATTGTGCCAATTATTTATGTGAATGGGGTCATAATTAAGTGCTATGCATGTCTAAGAGGGAGGTAGGTAGGTGGTTTTCTGATTTAGGTTAGGTTAGATTAGGGTCAAGAATGACCGGTGCTGTTGGTGAACAGTGAACACCTTTGCCATACCTAACTCTTTTTCTGGTAACAGTTTATTTATTTGATGCTTTGTATCCCATATTTTAGTGCATAAGATGTGAGAAATGTTGATTTTCATAGTAATTGCCACATTCGATACTTATTTACACTAAGCTGCCAACTCACGAACATCTATGCCTTACTTACCTCAAAATCATCATTTTTGGGCTAAAATTCAATGAATTCATGCTTTGTGTCCATTATTTAATGCATATGGTGTGAGAAAGGGTGATTTTCATAGTGATTTCCATGTCTGATACTTACTTACACTTGCTGGCAAGTTGTGAGCACCTATGCCTTACTCACCTCCAAATCATCATTTTTTGGTTAAAATTCAGTTGATTCATGCTTTATGTGCATTATTTATGTGAAAGAGGACTTAAATAAGTGCTATGCATGTCCGGTAGGGAGGTAGGTAGGTGGTTTTCTGATTTAGGTTAGGTTAGGTTAGGGTCATGAATGACCAGTGCTGGAGCTTCAGGGCCAATATCCAGACAAGACCAATATCCGGACATGACCAATATCTGGACATGCCTTTGGCTTTATTATGTCGGATAATGGAGGGATTACTGTAATATGATCTTTCCGAGATAAATTCCGAGAGAATGAAATCCCAAGTACAGTGTGTTTAAAGATGATGCAGGATTGAGGTGGATATTATTGAACACTAGTGGGTACTCCTGTGGAATATTTTGATGGGTTGATAGGTTTGAGAATTGAGTTTTTGACACATTGAAAACAACAAGACCCCAGTCAGAGATATGAGTCTAGTCAGACATTAAGTGTGCCATAGCCTCATCCCTTGTTTGTTGCAGTAACCACTGAGATAGATGCAGTGGGAAGCAAAATGAAAGGTGAAGGGTGGAATCATCAGCCTATGAGTGGATAGGGTTTGATATACAGCTTAGATCTTTGATGAATAAAAGGAAGAGTTGGTGATGGGACGGATCCCTGAGGAACACCACTATTGATTGATGTAGGAGAAGAACGGTGGCTGTCTACAATTCCAACTATAGAATGACCAGAAAGGAAGCTAAAGATGAAGGCACAGATAGGATACATGCATACCATGTTTTAACGATCCAATTGGCTAAGTAAAAACCCATCTGTAGGTGGGGTATCATATCTCGGGGCCGATTTAACATGTATAGGGATGCATTTTTGAGCCTTGGGTTTCCCCCCAACCAGTTCCTAAACCCACCCAAATGAGTCCAAAAACAAGTTTAAAGCCAATCTAAATGGACTAACAGCTGTAAAAGCTAACCTAAGCCTAAAACCAGTGCCCGTCTCGCTTGTACCCAATCAAGGTCACTGGAGAATGCGATCTCTGGCTCGTATTCAAACTCGGTAGAGAAGAAGCAGGTCGGCATTGTATACAATCCCACCATCAGACAGTCCCGAGACAATTAAATAAACATCTTTTATGCATAATAATGTATGAATGATGCAGAATCGTCCAAGGTGCGAATTGTTGTGATGGAGAATCATTGATGTTTTGACGGGGAATTTTCTTGATGGGGAATGCGATCGATGATACGATTGGGATAGCCTGGCTCCTTTTTATGTCATTTTTGTTACTGTTCTAATTGCTGAGCTCCTTAAGTTTTGTTTCTCTTATTTTTCAACATTTATTTAGAAATTCCTTTGTATTTTCGAAGCGTTTTCCCTTAAACAGCTTGATTGTAAACGCATGAGCTGCATGATTTATCGATCAGTGATGTGATTGGGATAGCCTATTCAAAAGCTTGTCTTTTGTCTTTTTAGCTAATGTACTGGTTGCTGAGTTCCTTTATTTTCTTCTCTCTTATTTTCCAACATTTATTTAGAAATTCCTTTGTATTTTCAAGGCATTTTTCCTTGAACAGCCTGAATGATAACATATGATTTAGTGCAGGGCATTCATTGACTTGAAAGAGGCGTTTGACAAAGCAAACAAGGAGGTAAATCTGGAGGAACTGGTTGCCAAAGGAGTTAAAAGGAAATTACGTGGCTGGATAAGATCTTATCTCTATCATCGGTTAGCAAGGGTTTGGTTGCAGGGGCAATTTTCTGACGAAAGGGAAATGGAGCTGGGCACTCCACAAGGTGTCCTCAGTCCGATGCTTTTCAGTGTACTAATGGACAAAATTGCACGCCACACTTCCCCTCTAGGCTGACGATATTTTGCTCCCAGTGTGAATCCCCTTCCTCTCTCCCTCTCTTTTTTTTTTTTTTCTTTTTTTTTTTGTCCGACTCTGGGCATAGGCTTCACAGCCTGCTATCAAGGCCCAGCAGTCCTCCTACATACCAGACACTACATGTCACCACTTCGGCGCTAACACCCTCCGTCCATATTGAATACATGCTAGGGCTGTCTCATACAGGACTGGTGTATTGGTATTAGCGGGGGTATTTTTACGACATGTCGGCGGGTCTTCTAGTAGATCATTAAAGCCAAATTTAATGAAATTCAAACCCTTAAACTGTTCCTTGCATCAAGCTCGGGACCGGGGGGTCGCGAGTTCGAGCCACTCCCGGGACTGCCGTGCCGGGAGGGGTAGCGCCCTCCTGTTACCTAGCGGGGCTATATGATCTCATTGTAAGGTCTAGCTCGGGGATTCTTTAATCCTTTAATCCTTGCCCCAGCGTGGATTTGAACCTGGGTCTGTCGGGACTGCAGCCCACCTCTCTACCGATCGAGCCACCGAAGCCCTGCACCAGTTAGCCAAGAGACCCTGTGTGTGCACATGGGACTCGTTTTCGTTTTTCGTTTTCGTTTTTGAAGGCTCCAACATGCTTGCATGTCTTGGCCTTGGTCACCTAATGGCGGCTCTCCACGCTGCTCGATCTTTGGCAGCCTCCCTATTCAGTCCCTTAACCCTTAAGTCACATTTAATGACCTCGTCCCATGTCTTTCTCGGTCTACCCCTCCCAACCCCTCCCCCAATATTAACACTTCTCACCCTCTGCACCCAATTATCATCCCCCATCCTCTCCACATGTCCAAACCACCTCAGCCTACCTCTCCTCATCACAACACCAATACACTCCAGTCCCATCCTACCTCTCAACTCTTCTATCGTAAACCCAGCCCCCCCAGGCCTTGCACGCAGGGACGCACTGCACATCCACCTAATCACTGTCATTTCTGTACGTTTAAACCTGCGAATATCCTCTTCCTTTACTGCCCAGGTCTCACTACCATACAGCATCACACTCCTAACACATGCTGCATACAAAGACCCCTTAGCACGTAAGGAGAGTCCTCTCAATGTCAGGAGAGGCAACAGCTCCCTGAACTTCTTCCAACCACTTCTCACTCTAGCAACCGAGCTAACTCCAGCCCCACCTCCGGCACATAACATGTCTCCCAGATAACAAAACTCCTCCACACACTCAAGAGACTCACCTGCAAATTCAACCCTCTCACGCCTAACAATCTCCACCTGCTCTCCCCGACACACC
>JAGKTI010003694.1:25075-55519 GCA_018397915.1 Birgus latro
ATAAAAGTGACAGGAAAGATGGGAGAAACAGGAAGAGAGGAGGATGCAGAAAAAAGAATTATTAAGGTGAAGGAAGAAGTAGGTAGCACTACATCAAGTGAGTGGATGATAATCTTCGTTAATTGGAACAGAATACCAGAGTTGTCTTAATCATACAAGAGTTTTATCTATAATGACACTCGTATGTAGAGGGATTAAGTTTGTATTTGTGGTGACAGCTGTATGTGTAGTGTGTTATGCGTGTGACACTGTTCTTGGTGGTGGGCTTCAGGTAAAGGGATATATAATCTATGACCTGAGACGGATGTATGAGAAGTGTCGTAATTATCGCTCATTGTCCATACCTTCATCTTTATCATTTAATAAGACAGACAGACAAAGCGAACCAACCACATTACCCCCTCGCTTTCTCTCGCGTGGGTGTAATAATGTAGGAAAAGGGTAAATGACTGAGACGGGTGTTATTTATTTAACGGGAAACGCCATTAGTGTGTCCAGTGACCTTCTCCCTCGTGACCTGACCTTTCCCCACCTGACCCCACCATGTTTAGCCCACCGAGGAGCCTTCACGTAGTGGCACCAATATAAACAGACGGATCAACTGCCTGGTTATGCATTTTTTTTTTTTTTAATGCAAGGAAGAAGGAACCAAAAGCCATAATCTGTTGGCCTTATGACGCTTAATAAAAATTTGAATGCCTCAGCCCCACCATCTACTAAATAAATGTTCCCACTCTTTCCTTAGACGATTTTATGGCGCGACGCAGCTCATGCGGTCAACGAGCACGAAGGTTATAGCTAATTTATGATCCAGGTACTCTTGTCCTGACCAACCATTCCCAGGTAACAAGCTGTTGGCTACATATATCTATTCTTGATATCTTTCATGCCCAGCAGTTCAGATACAATCCTCCATTGACCTTAACATGGTCCAGATTGTTGTCCTTTTACAGCCTATTTTATACAACTCAGCAGATTATGACAAGTACGGCTCTACATTCTTTCCATAGCACTATTTCATATCAGTATGATTTTCTAGTTAATCTGTTGTTAAAATGCTGATATAGATGAAGAAATAGCAGTTGTAGGTAAGTTAGAACCTGTAGTGTGGCAAAACTATTCGTTCGTAACGTAAATCCACCCAAAGTTTGGTAGTATATACAGCTCAGACAACTACCAAACATCTCAAAGCCAAATTGGAGTAAGTATTATGTGAAGAATATGAAAAACTAAATCTTTTCTCATAACAGTGATTTGCAACAGATTTTATTGTTGATATTAGCCCTTACTTGCACCTTATATAGTGGCTTTTAGGCTAACAAAACTGTAGATAATTTTTGTTTACCGTTCTACCAATGCTTCTTACATTAAACGTAAAGATATTTTGGTACTGTTTAATACTTTAGTGACTTATCTCGGTGATATTATGGTTTTAGACGAATTTACACATATTCTGGGATGTGGATTTAGCACCAGCCTCGCAGCGTCCTTGTCGGGTCGCCTTGAGGGAGGGCAGGTGAGATTTTCTGTTGTATTTATAATTTCATCATGTTTTATTGATGATTTAGGGTCAGTGTTGATTACAGGGTGTACCAGTGGTTCCTGTAGTTTCACATAACAGGTTGAGAGACGTGTTATTACTGAGGATGTAGTCAAGCAGATCTATTTCCTTGCTGTTGGCCATGTTTGTTTACGTAGACCTGAGTCCATTTATATCCTAATTTTTCCACGTCATCCGAACTCATAGTGCATCCCTGACTACTCCAAAATCATCCAAAGTGTCTCGTAGCGACTTCCAATTTGTTTAAGGTGTGTTGAAAATATGTTTGAAATATGAAGGGTTTATTGTGAGCCCCTGCCATAAATGCTGGAGGAAATATGAATGGTTTCCGTTTATTGTTGTGTATTTGCAGTGGGGTCGGTATTTTTACGGTTTCAGACAGGTTATTTGGGTTGGTTTGGTTTCAGACAGGTTATTTGGGTTGGTTTGGCTGGTTAGGTTTAGGAAAGGTACACGAGGCATAGTAGGTGAGATAAAGCTATTGGATTAACTTTTGAGAATTTATTGCAGGTTCCCCCAATTGCTAATGGTGTAAATTGCTCTTCACCTAGTGACTTAGTTTAGTACTGGTAATAATATCATTTCCTGGCTCATCTTGACTCAAGGAAACTAATGTTGCAGTCCACCATCCTCATTTTTTTTTTTTTTGAGAAATGTTTAAGCGCCTGGGCAGGTCTCCAGCCTGGATGCATCACTACCTCCCAGGGTGAACCTTTAGGAGATATAGGACCACTTTATTGTGCAGTTTTTTTTTTTCCCAGGCATTCCTAAAGTACTGTTGCGCCTTGATACTCTCAACGGGTGTCAAAATGGGGTTTTAGCGGTATCCAGAAAGGCATCCAGATAAGACTGAACAGTGTGTAAGATAACTGACTCATGTGCTGATAATTTTTGTGTGGATGTTTTGTTGAAAATTAAAAAGTACCTATTTAGTTCAGGTCTTTGTTGATATCCATGTTCTTTTCCTGTTTTATCAACAGGAAAGTGAAAGAAGTAATAATGTGAGAGAGAGGAGGCAGATCTGGGGGTATCTGGGCTGAAAAAATGTAAGAATTGTTGCCTGAACTCCTCGGGAAATGTTTTCTGATTGCATTTTCAAGTTCGGTGTTTTTTCTTTCAAATATGGTGAAAAGCGTTTTAAAAAGCGGTTTTCATTTACAGACGGATGCATCGTGGGGTGCATGAAGACAAACGTTTGCAGTTGTAGAATGTCATCTCTGAATGAAAGTATGTATATCGGTGCCATTTTACCCAAACCTAATCTAAATTTCTGTAACAACCCAACTTTATTCATCCTAACCTGTTTTATGTTAACCAACCTAACCTGTTTTACGTTAACCAGTTTTATGCTAACCTAACCAAACCTGATCCTTAATCATGTTTTCCATGTTTGTTGATGGACCTCCCTCATACTCAGAAATGCACTTGTACACGTTCGCTGTCACAATCTGTTCTAACGTAGATTAAAAAAAGAAAAATTGCTATTTCTAAATGAGTGGTCCTGTGTCTCCATAAGGATTACCCCTCAGAGTCTGCTCGAAGGCACCCCTCTCCAGCACCATGGTACTTTGCATTGCACTGATGTGACGCCGCATAATGATATCCAGGCTTAACGTTGTGGTGGTGGATCTGGGTCAGGTAGCCGTAGTTGTGGTGGTGAATCTGGGTCAGGTAGCCGTAGTTGTGGTGGTGCCGACAAAAAATTCAGGAAAATAGCTTCAAACGGCCATGGAGTTTTTGATGCACGGATTTTTTTCTGATGCCGTGTATGTTGCGATTCCAACAGCTTTTGTGTGTTTCTGTTGCGAGTAACATATTTGGAGTTAAAGCCCCGGTCTCCGTCATCCCACTTGTCAGTAGCAAGGGAATCTCAGGAAATATGGGTTTTTGGGTAGGATGTAGAGCCTGAGTGAGATTTTATGGTAGAATGATTGTGAAAAATTATTTCTGGTATTTTTTTTTTTTTTCCATCATTTGCAACACCAGTACCCATATATCCATTTGGTTATTGGTTTTCAGTCCACAGTTCTGTTACTTCCAAGAAAACACCTTGCTAGTCACCGGGAAAATGTAATTGTGAAGAATTTTGATCATCACGCCTTTTTCAATAGTCTCTGATACAAATATTTTTCACGGCAGGATGTGTTTGCCATAAGTATCCTTTTAATCACTGATGCTGAGATTACGACGCTTTCTCTACTTTGTCTTTGCTTTTCCGTCGCATTACCTACCTAAGTGGAGGGATGAATCAAGACTGTACCAGGGTATATTGTAGGTGAGAAGTTCATGTAGATGTTTGTTGTGCTGGAGTGGCAGTGTTTATGACAGTACTGTATATACATAATTGCGGGAACATTTATGGACATTCTGCTCCACCAGCTTGAATGACCACCTCCATGTGGGATTGAACCTTGATTTGAATAGTTGGTCGACGGGCTCTGGCAAACCAACCTCTTCGCCGCACTGTTGCATCTTTATCTCTCTTCTGTCGCTACTTCAATGGTCACTGTTCCTCTGAACTGTCTGCTTGCATCCCTCCACCTCTACGACGGGCACGTAGTACCCGTCTAGCAACAAACTCTCATCCCTTTTCTGTCCAGCTCTCTAATGCTAGAGTTAACTGTTACTCCCAGTCCTTCATTTATGCAACTGGTCAACTCTGGAACTGTCTTCCTCTGTCAGTATTCCCTACTTCCTATGATCTCCAGTCTTTCAAACGCAGTGTGTCCAGGCATCTTGAAATGAATGGATCTTGAATTTCGCTCTCTTTTGTATTGTTTTTGCTTTTTCTTGGAGGGAACTGTATGTGGGCCCATGGCCTTTGGTTCCTTCTTCCTTGCATTAAAAAAAAAAAAATCCTACCAAAGGCTGATTAGTAGAGTATGTTAGTCTTATTGTGACGTATTTTCTCAAAGTACAGTGTATTAGTCTTATTGTGATCTATTTTCTCCACAGTTATTGGAGTTACTGTATGTTGAGAGAGAGAAACATGGAATTCAGTATCTGTTTAAATACTTGGTATCGCCTCTCCCTCTAGTTCTTTTGCCAGCTTACACCATGATGGGAACTTTATTAATGCTGGACCATTCTCCTGTTATGTTGTTCTTATTAATGCTGGACCATTCTCCTGTTATGTTGTTCTCAGCTTACAGAAATTTGATTATCCCCATTGTATTATTTGCAATCTGGTCATTGAAGCTGATAATACAGTAATACCACGATATACGATACCCCTAGATGCGATACCCCGGCTTGACGATGAGGGTAGAAATACCACCTTACCCCTTCTAACGATGGGTTTTGATTTTTTTTACCGATTTGATGGTTTAGGTTGATTTATAATGTGTTTAGACTTAGATCAATGTGTTTTAGCCATAGGTGGGGTGAACATTGTCATTTTGGGGTACAGTTTACCAAGTTTGATTTTTTCCAGACATATTTGATGATTTTCAGATTTTATTTGTTGGTTTTAGTGAGTTATTTAGAAGTGTTAGGCTTAGGTTAGCTTCTTTTACAGCTGTTAGGGCCATTTAGAGTGGCTTTAAACTTGTTTTTGGGCTCATTTGGGTGGGTTTTGGACTTGGCTGGGGGTAAACCCAAGGCTGAAAAACGCATCCTAATACTTTACATGTGAAAACTACCACAATATACAATACGCCGCCTAACGATGGGTTTTTACCTAATCAGTTGCTATGTTAAACTGGGGTATACCTGTACAGTACACTGGTCCTTTGCTTATCGTGCATAGTTGGTACCGAACATTACACGTAATAACAGAATTGGCAGGTAATGAATGCACAGAATTTCTGGGAAGTTTCCTAATTGGTACTGTACCGGGCATCCAAAGTGCAAGCACAAATTTTCTGTTTTTGTGACAGTTTAGACCCACTAATTACATACTGTTATGGTAAATACCAGAAACACACAGGCATGGGTAGGTTAATAGAAAATGATGAAAAGGGCACAGTAAGGAAGAAACATAATATATAGACAAGATGGGCTTGAGATAAGTGGTTCCAAGGGTAGTGGGTGGAGAGTTAGTGTTCTCCACCACCTGGGATTAAGTCCTTGAGTAGGTCCTCGCCTTTGAATCCCTCAGATCCCTTACAAATCACATACACTGCATCATCATTGTCCAGAAAAACCTGCTCAGGCGCACGATAACGGTGTTTTGAGCAGAAAAATACGCTATAATGGCAAGTGTGCTATTTTCATCTCACCGTGATAACGAAAACCACCATAAACAAGTGACTATAACCAAAGGATCACTGGACATTATTTACCCTACCTGTATTTTCTCTTGGCTCTCCAATTTTATTTCTGTCAAGTTCATACTTCTTTTACTGACCAGTTTTAATTTTTTTTTTTTTTTTTAATAAGTGGTCAGTATGTTGTCAGTTTCACAAACAGAATGGCAGGCCAGAATCAAGTGGTTGGATTTCTGTTGTTCAGTAATTCCTGATTGTACTGCAGCAGATATGTACTCCTAGTTACATTATAAGCAGTAAATAAAACTGGTTCCAAGTACAATATATATGAAAAGAAATTAATTTTATAATTGTTGGAATAAATATGTGGACTGAATTTTATGTAAAAATATTTCCAGGGTTGGAAGGTGTTGTCTGGTTGTTGGTGACTTCCATGGTTGCCTTGTGGAATATAAACAGGAGGAGTGGCTGCCAAGAACTCCTTTGTGTGTATACATGTTTGCACACAGCACACAAGTACTGAAGGTGGGAAGAGCATGAGGAGTAACATTCTGATGCAACAATAAGCTGCAAGATGTAACATGGCAAAAGTACCAACCTTCACTTTCAAGAACACCTCCAAATACAGTAGTATGTGCCAGAATATAGCACCCAGCAGCATTAGAGTCAAGAGGAGGACAGAACTCTGGGGAAGGTGTGGCAGTTTTGAAGTTTGAACCTGTACAAATCCCAGAGATGACAAGGCACATAATATGGTACCAACCTTTATTAGAAGAACATATCTGTAGGTTAAGTACCAGATACCACAACATCCAGAAGCAGTGAAGACAAGAGAAGAATGGGAAGGATGTGGTTGTGTGAAGTCAAATATTTTGCAAGAGAGGACAGAGAAGACAGCATGACTTAAGATTTCATTAAACATGGAATTTTTATGAGCAGCACCAAGCGAAGGTTAGTTTTGGCAGCTGTGTTAAAGAGGGGTGGTGAGGGAGTGGTAGTTGACATTACTGATGATGATTGACCCTTACTAGCCGTTTTATTGTGCTTACCACCAGAAGATGTTTTGTTTCTGTCAACACAATTGAGTATTTTATTCAGCCTAACACAGGTAATTTACTTCATATGAGAATAATTGTAGCAGTTAATTATATATTGTTAAAAGTATTTTGACAAAGCATTTCACCTGGGAGGGGAGGGGTGTTTGAGAGGGATTCCTCCATGTGGTGGCATTCCACTGGCAGCTTCACTGCCTGATCATGCAGGTATCTCAGTCTCAACATTGTACCCAAAGAAAAAGGATGGTACATTGCTGGAGGGCAGCTTCAGCCAGTATTCCGCTGGTGACACATCCAGATGCGCCTGGGGCCACACCACCAAGCATTTTATTCAGATCGGAAAACCATAGCAGTTAATACCTACAATAGTTTCATTTTCATTGTATTCTTACTACCATATATTTTTATTTTACCAAAGGAAGGTACAGTTTAGTGAAGCCTATACCAAACACTCCATCTCAGTCTCTCCTAAACTGAATTTGTCTGTTTGGTACGGTAGCAAGAAAAAATGTAGAAAGAGTAGCAGTATTTCTTTTCTATGTGTTGTATTCAGTGTAACACCGAACGACTATTTAACTTAGAAATTCTAGTATTCAAATGGGTGATTAGTAGAAAAATAACCTGTTCTTAATGGGATAGTAAAATTGTAAAATACAGTTTAAGTACCTCTCCATCTTGACACCTATGATGATTCCTTACCCAGAATGCTCAGTGGGTATAATTTATCAAAATATTTCAGAAACTTTAGTCGTTCAGTACAGTAGTAAGTTCTTGTATGTTTTTGTATACATAATGAAGTACAGTATACATTTTGTAATACTGTTCCATGCTTGCAGGTTCAGCTTGTTTCCACCTGATGGCTGCTTTCTGAATTGCACAGTCTCCAGCATTCTGATTAATCCATAGCCCTGAGGTCTGTTTTTAGGACGATATCCTCCTTTGTATTTGGCCTGACAGCAGTGGCTTCCTTCCACATTCAGGTTTGTACATATGCTGCACCCAGTTACTTGCATACATTAATTTCACATGTCCAAACCACCATAGCCTTCATGTTCACCGCACCACACCAACAAACTCACTGCCCAGGATTCCCTGTAATTCTCCATGTCAGTTTCATTCCAAAGTGTACTACTGTCCATCCATGTAACCATTTTCACTTCAATCAGCTTAAATCTTCAGACGTCTTTGCCTTTTTCTGCCCAAGTTTTGCTGCCTTTCAGCTTCACTTTTTACAGACTGTGGTATGAAGCATAAAATGCCTCTCGTATGTGGAGTCCCTTCATTGTCATCCCATTAAACATCTTTCACTCCTAATTTTCACTTTTTCATTTTCTGTTGTTTACTCTTGTATATCTATTCATCATAAAAATAGCAAGGGAAGTACGATATTTTAGATGAGGGAAAGAGAAAATACTGCCCATAAATTTTGTGTGTGTTGTTTGAGGCAACTAAAAGAGCTGGGAGGAGGGCCAACCCATTTGTGAATTGAGTGTTGCTGCAACCCCACCACCTAGCACTGGAGTTGCACACATTCCTGAACCTCCTCTCACAGAATAGGGGAGGGGAGGGCCTGGTTACTATACCTACACTTCTTTTCTCTTGTTCATGTCCAGTAAGAAGAAGGGGGTGAGGGCTGGATGTTGTACCAGAACTTATTTCTCTTCTAGTTCATTAGTTGATGCGCTATAAGGGTTATCAGGGCACTGTCCAGGAATGTTCCTCCTTTTAACATTGGGATTTTGAGTTGGGATGGTGAAAAGTACATCAGTCTGAAAATGCATTGAAAGTGGTCCAGCGGATCTTGGAAACAGGTCTGTGTGGAGGGGTGGGAGTGATAAATCATTGGTGCATGGTGGAGTATTTAAAATCTGATTTACAGTATTCATGTGATGCACTGTTAATTGCTATTAGTGTAGAGGAGTTTTACAGAGTTTGGTGAATATCATGTGTATAGTACAGTACAGTACTTTATTTTGAAAGTAAATGTTATATGTAAAGTGACTTGAGAGTAGGTGACACTTGTACAGCCCTAGTGATGGAAAGAGGTGTGGGTTGGGGAAGGAGTTTATTTACCGTGATGCAGTGTTAGAAAAGTGAGATACATGTAAGTGTGTAAAGAAAGTGGAAGGAGTGGCACAGGGAGGAAAGTTAGCTAATTTTTTGACATATGGGTGTGAGGCTGGGGTATGACAGGAGTGTGAAGAGTGAAGAGCAAGAGCAGTGGAAATGAAAGTCTTGAGGAATATGTTTGGAGTGTGCAGAGTGGGTAAGATAAGAAAATAATTTGGAGTTGTGGAGTATGAGTCTGTTTATGATAGGGTGGAAGTGTGTGTGCTTGGATGGCATAATATATAAAGAGAATTTGTGCAGATGAGGGATCAAAAGGGTATATGTGTAGTTTGAAGGTTGGAAGTCTGCATATGCCAAGAAGGAGGGCAGATATGGCAAATTAGTTTTAAGAAAGTGAGCCTGTTTGAAGTTAAGAAGGCTGAGAAGTTGCTAGGAGAAAGTATGTACTGTACAAAGGAACACATGTTAGGGATTTAACACTCCATTGCAACTTCAGCGAAAAGATTGTGTGACTGTCATGTGTATGTGTATGCATTGAAGATGAAGCCAGGGTTCTGAAGGGCTTGAATGATTGTGTGTCCCATTTTGTGATGTTGCTATTAGTTCTCCCAGTCTTCCTTTCATGTTCCTTGTTCCTGGATCATGCCTTATCACATCTTCAGGGAGGGGTGAGAGTTTAATGGTACTGTACTTAAGCTTGATCGCTTTTACAGGTGGTGTGGTACCAGACAGGCAAATGGGTGAGAGGAAAGAACTTGACCTGCTGCCGAGTTAATCGCCATGCTATCGTTTGTTTTGTTGCTGCTGTGTAGAAGGACTTGATAAGCTGAAAAGGGCATCTTTGCTGTGTTGTGTTGCTGGCATGTTGTTCAGGTGATGTGTTGATGTCGAGGCATTTGTGTGTTTCTCTGTGTTGTTGCTTGTCTGTTTCATTTGTCATGTTGTATTGAAGTACCAGAGGTTTTTATGTGTTTCTGCAGTGTTTTGTTGTGGTAGTTGTCCTGTGTTATTTCTGTATTTGATCTCTCTTTATTAGCTGTGTTTTCTCTTTTGGACTACAGTAGTTTTCTTGCTGCTGTGCGTTACTTTGATTGTTGTAGGTTTGTGTTGTTTTTAAGGTGCTTTCTGTAGGTAGCCTATTTCTTATTTCCATTGTCAGATATTTTTCGTTGTGCCATTTTATGTGTATTGCTGGCTTTTCTCTTAGTAAACTTCAGTAGTATTAACAGAAGAAAGATAATCATGATGGGCATGGTTAGGGTACAAGGAAAAAACAGTGATTGAAGGACATGTCAGAAATGATAGTTGTGAACAAGTAACAGTTTCAAGCAAAAACAGTCCATAAATGCTCACAGTTTCGAGTAGATGAATACAGTATACATGGCAGAAGATTATCCTGTGTTGTGATAGAAACTTGTTAATGTCAGTGACTTGTATTGAGGTGTGGGTGATGTATTGGTGTGTGTTTGATGACAGCTGTGTGTTTGATGACAGCTGTCCTGCAAGAGATCAGAGAACCCTGTTGAAGCTGCCTACCCATTGTGTATATGGGGCACTGGGATGGGGTTATGGCCAAAGCTGCATTTCACACTGAGCCTGGAATCAACATCTGACACAGGTCGTCTGCTTGTGTAGGTTGGGATAAAATTTGAATAAAGAATGAGCCATTTTATTGCTTGAGTTTCTGGCCATTCTAATTTTTATTGTCATGTTTCATCTGAGTGACAGAAGTGCTTTATTTCCACTTTTTATCTTGACCTCCATAAGTAGATAATTTCCACCAGAATATGTTCACTTCCAGCATCAGTGTGAATGTATTGTAAGAAGAATTAAGTCACAGGCAGCCAGGATGAACTCTGGGATTGAATACCAGACCAAAGGTAGATAAAGTAAGGGCAAAAGTTACCCCCAGTCAGACTACTTCTCCTCAAGGGGGGGGGGAGGAGAAGATGGCTGGGGGAAGCTGGGGTTGACCTTTTTGCTGCTGTGGATGTGCCGAAGATATTTTAGTCAGACTCCATAAGACAGTTTATTTCAGCTGATAGGAATTCCAATATAAGGCAGGGGGTTGAAAACTGGCTCAACCTTTGGACTGCTGGAAATTCCCTCAGTTAAGTAAATTGGTCTGGATAAAGCCTGAATGAAATACAGTAACCAAGTGTGTCCATGGCAGCAAAAAGGTTAACCCCATCAGATCTGTAGTGCCTTCATGGGCTGAATTACAGTAAATGTCTGGTGGTGGCAGAATTTAGAAGAAAAGGAAGAAAATACTGAAGACATTAATAGAATATGTCTTTAAATCCTTCAGTCACCGAGATCCTTCTTAGAGCTGAATGCCATTGGAGGTGACAGGATTAACATAGAAAATTCCTTTGCTACTTAACGTTACTGGAGTTAGTTTTTAATTGTCATAAAGGTTCTTGGTGGCCTAGGTAAAATAATCCACAGGTACCCAGCATGAATTAATCTCAGGTAATGAATGAATTGTGGAAATGTTAGTTCATAAAGGGAATTAAATCATTTAATAGGTAAAGCTTCTGTTATGGTAATATTTATTGCCACCTGACCAATCCCAGAGTTCATCCTGGACTGATGGGATTTAGCTTTGGGGGGGGGGAGGGGCTGTCTCTCTGAGGTGGGAGTTAGAGTTGGGATGATGATGGCAGTGGTGATGATGGTCAAGATGATGATAGAAGTGATGTTTGAATGATGAAATTGGTGATGATGGTTATGCAGATGGCCAGGAGAGTAATGACTATGAAGATGGTAAGGATGGTGATGGTGACTATGAAGATGGAGAGGATGGTGGTGATGGTGATGAATTTGGGTAGGATGGTGATGGTGATGAAGATGGCGAGAATGGTGATGATGAAGATGGCGAGAATGGTGATGATGAAGATGGCGAGAATGGTGATGATGAGGATGGCGGTGGTGATGAATATGGTTAGGTTGGTTGTGGTGGTGGTGAAGGTGATGGCTAGGATGGTGGTGGTGACAATGGAGATGGCCAAGGCAATGATGATGATGATGATGATGGTTGTGGTTCTGTTGGTGTGTTCCTACAAATACTGTGGTAAGTCGTGCTTAGCCTGTGCTGAGTACAGGTAGTTATAATGCAAGCTGTGACTTTGGCGTACAGTTGCTATATGTAATTTTCTGTCTAGAAATGTAACCATCATAGCATATTTAAACTGGAAATAGTTATTCATTCATTCATCATCTAATCCTGTGTTGCCCCATGAGGGGCGTAGGAGCCCGGGGCTAGGCAGGTAGGTCCTAACATTTAGAAAGAGAGTGACCAGCTTCACCCTTCCCTGAGTAGCATTATGTGAGCAATAAACCCCAACCACCCCTTGGATATAAACCTACACCGGCTCAATCCGATTGGAGTGCCTTAATTACCCACAAAACCACCAGGCACCATAATTTGGTTATATGGTTACCATCCACTGTAGTAAATGGTTTCCTGGTATACTGGAAACCATTTCGCTTGTCACTCAGTGTAGTCACCCCTAGACAGAAGGAAGAGGAAAGAATGAAGGAAAGAAAGGAAGACAGAAGAGGAAGGATGGAAAGAAGGAAGGGAGGAATGGGCAGGCAATGACTGGTAGCTTGAAAATTTTAATGTACAGGTTAATTTTGTGGGATTGTGTCCAAGTTAAAACAAGAAACATTTAAAACAAAAATTGTATTTTTAATTGAGATCAGATGTTATTAGCCCGTTGAATTAGATGATGTATTATTTGTGTTACTTTTATTTGATTTTATTTAACATACGAAATGCCTCTTGTTTGGAATAATGGACTTGAAAACTATAACTCCAGATAAAGAAAATTCTCCCAAACTGGATTACAGCGATGAATGAAGGTTTTAAATGCACTCATGATTTAAGCAGATAATTTACAGTCCATATGAAGTTTTTCTTGTTAAATTCAGCCATACTGATATTGAACAGTCAGGGGCAAAGTTTGCCTAACATTTCACGTCACCATCATCTTATATAAGGCAAGTCACCCTTTCCTCCATGATGAGTCATATGAAACATCTCCACAGAGAAACATAGGTCTTCTTGTACCTTAGAAATATTAGCTACCAGTTTATAGTGAGAAACAGAGGAGAGCTGAAATATTAGGTGAACTTTTGTCCTTGACTGGCCCTCTGTGTCCAGTATAACCCATCAATCACTGGTTGCTAATGTTATTACATGACAGATGTCATTGATGTTTATTTATGTGGTATTTATTACGAGCGAGTAAGCGAAGTTCACTGTTGATGTATGTGCAGAAAATTGCAATGTGTAGCTCATCCCGATCTGACCTGACAGTCACGCTTTTCAAAGACTTATACCTTTTTATCTAACGAGCGAGAGCAATTATTTCTTCTCCAGGTGCTTGGTCAATCATTTAGACTTTGTATGTTATGACTTGAAACCATTATTGCACCATAACAGTGCAGTTTTCTATTTAAAAAAAAAAATGTGTTTTCAAAGATTTTGTTCATTTGAGCTGCATTTAACACTGCACTTGCGTGCTTGCCACACTCGTGCTGGCCCAGAAATCCTTTTCAGAACTTTTTGAGGAGTGTTTTTCGGCTCATAAATTTCATCATACTTTAATGAAACCTATATCAGATGTAGTTAAGGCTGAATTTTCACGTAGATACCACAGAAACATGATAGGATGATAAATAGAAACATTAAGGCACATAGAAGTAAAAATTTGGGGTAGTAGTAATGTACCACTCATCCTGTATTACTGCTAATTAATATATGTGCATAAATCTAGTCATCCATCCATCCATCATCCAATCCTAAGTTGCCCCATGAGGAGCATAGGAGCCCGGGCTAGGCAAGTTGATCCTGATATTTAAGATGAGAGTGACCAGCCTCACTCATCCCTGAGTGGCATTATGTGAGCAATAAACCCCAACCACTCCTTCATCCGCTCAATCCGATTGGAGCACCATAATTACCCGCTAAACCACCAGGTGCCAAAATTTGGTTATATGTTTTCCACCCAGCATAGTAAATGGTTTCCTGCACAGGAAACCATTTGGCTTGTCACTCAGTGTAGAGTCACCCACAGGCAGAAGGCCGAGGAAAGAATGAAGGAAAGAAAGACAGAGGAGGGAGTGTAAAGTTGTTTGTAGGCAGGACAAGGAAAGAATGAAGGAAAGAAAGACAGAAGAGGATGGAAGGAAAAAAGGATGGAGAGAAAAAGGCAGACACCTGAGAGCAGCACTACATTGAGTGAGTGAATGGTCACTTATTCATGTGATCCTTGATTGGATATAATTGTTTGTTGTTGTTGGTGATATGTATTTATGGCCTTTGTATATTATCAGGGTTTTATGCTGCTTTATTCCATGTATGTGACTGCAGATCTGGGGCCCCAGCTTTGGCTTATACAGATTGTTGTCTAGATGAAATATTTGTAGACTGTTTTCAGTTAATTTCTTTACATTGGGTCCTCAAGATATGCCTTTCTGAGATACACTGAGACATGGTGTTCATATATAAAGCACCGTATGCATTTCTGAAGGATGCCCGTCCGAGATATGCTTTTCCGAGATGTGCATTTCCGAAATGTGCTATTCAGAGGTACACCTTTCCCGGTTTCGTGGGTGACCCAGTCATGACCCATTTCTCACTCTACGTATGTGGATTGATATCATCGGAAAACCCTGAGACCCCTGAAATATGCCGTGTGGTGGACGTCATTTGAGTCGGTGTAGTATTTGTTGCTGTCTTACTGAAGTAGTGGTTGTGATGGTAGTTTTAGTAGTAGTAGTAGTAGTAGTAATAGTGATGGTATCTGTAGTAATGGTAGTAATAGTAGGTGCTGTAGTGGCCACTACAGTATTTGTTGGTTTAAGCCCCTTAAGTTTTACATCTGTATAGTAGAGTATGTCTATTGAAAGCATATCAGTAGGTAAGTTGGGTTCATGCATAATTTTTCGTGATAAAGCGAAGGTCATTATGGAGATGTGATTGACGTTCATAATATACACTTCTCATATATGCGGTAAGCTTAGTTAACCCATTATCAGTGTACCTCAAAGGCCCACTAATTATTTAAATACTGTGTATTGGGTTGAAGGGACCCACTTCTGCAGTTCTTACATATGTGTCAAGATTAGTTAACACACTAGCCATATAACTTAAGAACCCACAGTAATCACTTGTTATCTTGAATGTGTGTAAACTGCTTTTGGTAATAACTTCTGTAGTCCAGAGGTTGCTCCTGTGGGTGTATTCAAGGCATATGTTAATTGGAGATCTTTGCATTGAATATTCTCGTTTCTTGAGGCATATAAGACCAAGAAGGTGGTGGCTGGATATAGTATGTGAATACATGGAATAAGACTGTGTGGTATGAAAGTTGAAAAGCAGAAGACTTGGCAAGGGAAAGAAATGTAGAGGTGAGGTATTTATAAAAGAGACAAGGGTTGCAGAAATTTTAACATAGAAATTGATAAAACGGTACATCCCACATGCATAATGTACAGTAAATGTTCAGCCTCTGAGGCAAGCTAAGACTTTTGAAGGCTTAAATGTATGTGTGTTGCCTGAGTTTGTGGTAGGTGGGGGGTGCTGACCATCCACTCACTCAGTGTAGTGCTGCTCTCAGGTGTCTGCCCTTTCCTCTCCTCCATCCTTCTTTCCTTCCATTCTCTTCTGTCTTTCTTTCCTTCATTCTTTCCCCATTCTTCTGCCTACGGATGACTTTACACTCCCTCTTCTGTCTTTCTTTCCTTCATTCTTTCCTCTTCCTTCTGCCTGTGGGTGACTCTACACTGAGTTACAGGCCAAATGGTTTCCTGTACACCAGGAAACCATTTACTACGCTGGATGGTAACCATATGACCAAATTATGGCAACTTGTGGGGTAGTGGGTAATTAAGGTCCTCCAGTCGGATTGGGCCAGTGAAGGTTTATATCCAAGGGGTGATAGGGGTTTATTGCTCGCATAATGCCACTTAAGGATGAGTGAGGCTGGTCACTCTCATCTTAAATGTCAGGACTAATCTGCTTAGCCCCGGGCTTCTATGCTCCTCATAGGGCAATGTAGGATTGGATGATGGATGGATGGTGAGGGCATCTGCTTGTGTACTTCCCTCTCTCTGTTCTGGACTCATCCCAATGGATGTTTTAGGGCAAATAGTTACTCTTAGGGAGATCGTGATAACCTTGAATTAGTGTAGGTGTTAATATTTCAAAGTTTTGTTCATCACACATCCAGCTAAATTTTATATTAATGCACTTGCACTTAATGCCACCGAGACATAGGCCCTGAAGCCTTTGCCCAGAGTTGGACAAACTTTTACAGAGATATTGCTATTTCGTATTACCAGTGTAAGGTTTTATAAAGTAATCCCTCCATTATCTGGACATCCTTTATCCTAACAATCCATTACCCATACTTTGTGATCTAGCTGCTTGAAACCATTATTCATACGTTTTTCCATTTCATCCAGACAAAATACTTGCGTCCAGGTGGAAAGTATGGCCACGTGAACATTTTCACCCAGCTGGGCTGGTTTCCTTGATGTTTTTTCCATGTCACTGCAGGGTATGGCCCTGCAGTGGTGACTGCTTGTCTGTGGTTGATGGTTCACTTAAGTATGGCAATTGCTGCTTGACCAGACAGTAGTGTTAAACAACAGGAACAAGCATTGTACGATGTACTGTAGTGGCCTTTTACAGTGACTTTCAAAGTTCGGTTATGTACTAAGGGGGGCCAGGGGAGAAGTCCATTATCTAGACAGATGCACTTTCCAGATATGCCTTTGGCTTTATTATGTCAGATCGAGGGATTACTGTAGTTATGTGTACATATTTAAATTGTCTAGTACTTAAATAAATGTAATTTTTTTTTCTGGTTTTGATTCAGTGCCTTTTTGTGTGATTACTCCCATTATTAGTCTGAATATTTTCTCTTCTTAGTTAACTCACATTAATCAGTGTGTTTGACTTCTCTGTAAGTTCTTTCTTGTATCCTTAGTAGTCTTTATATTATTCTCAGTGCTGCTTGTATCCTCAAATTGCCTTAATATTTTCTCACATGGATTGTGTTTTCTACGTATTTTCTTCTTCAATTCGTTTTATATATACTTTGCTTCCAGGTTTCTTTGGGATCACTTAATACTAAAGGACTGGTGGAGTAAAAGATGAAAGTACAATATTCATTTTATTTCTTTTCCCATCTCATACATCATTACAAGTGTTACAATCTTTGAAGGAACACACAACAAAATGGAGTACAAGAGGAAATATAGTCACCTGCTGAAAGTAAAGTCCTCTTGGAGCTGTAAAAGGTAAGTAAAGGAAGAGGAAGGAAGGGAGGTCACATTCACACAAAGTCCCCCAGTATGGAGTGGTGGTGAACCTGGCCAGCTTCAGGTCACCCAACACCCACCAGATGGCAGGTCAGGTCAGTGTAGTGAGGTGCACTAGTGTTGAGGGTGGGGGGGAGTGATGGTAGTCTGTAGAACTACCATCACACCCTCAACACCAGCACACCCCACCACAGTGACCTTCCCTGCCATGTGTGGGGCAGGCAGGGTGGTCTAGTGTTGGGTGGGGGAGAGGGGGTGGTGGTAGGCCCAAGGACTGGACTACCACCACACCACCCAACACTAGCTCATCCCACCACACTGACCTGCCCTGTCATGGGTGGTGGTGGTGTGGCTGGGGGGTGAGTGAGGCCTGTGTGTGCAAGGCTACAGGTAGCCTTGCCACACACAGACTCACTCACCCCAAGCCACACCACCACCAGTGACAAGGACTGGTGGGTGTTGGGTGGGGGGGGGGACCTGGAGCTGGCCAGGGTGGGAAGAGAAAGAGTTCAAGCTGTGAGAAGAAGGAGGAAGCACAGGAGAAGGGGGGTAGAAAGGGGCAGAGTGCCCTCTCCCCCCCTCTCCCCGACCCATCAGGGAGAGGACATTCTGTCCCCGGGTTCCTATCTACCCACCCCTCCCATGCCCCTCCCTCCCAGCCCTCCCTCTCCCTCCCCCCACAGACCCCACCACTCCACACACCAGGAGGAAGGATCTGGGATGGACACAAACACACACACAAGGAAGGATCTGGGATAGGGAAGTACATACAGCCATGCATACAGGAGACAGAAAAGAGGTAAGGCAGGACACACATGCACACACTAGAAAAGAGAGAAAGAGGTTGAAGGGAAGGCTGAAGATGCTGCTGACTGGGACCAACAGGCTGCTGGGCTGGCCTACAACATCCGGGATCTGCAAATACAGGGATAGGGATGGGGGTGAGGGTGCAGAAGGAAGGGAATAAAGGAAGGAAGGAATGGATGGCAACTAAGGTGTAAGGGTAAAGGATGAAGGACTTCACCATCTGAAACAAAAGAGAAAACAGTTAAACTTTTGGGCCATGGTGTTCTCTACACTGAATATCTTAAGTCTAGTAGTATCTGAATGTCAATTATTAAATTCCTTCTTAAATCCTTTATGCATAACACCACCAGTCAATTTTACTCAGGGAGTCCTCTTGCACTGGAGGGATTAGGACTCACTAACTGTTCACTATTAGAGTCCTTCGTAAGTTGCAAAATATTCTTTTACTGGTCTGAGGAAAATTATGTCATCAGACTAAAGGGATTAATTAAGCTACTTTTTCACCTGCAGTCACTCTGTTGCCCAACTATACATATCAATATATTATACCTTCAAATAACTAATATCTACCTGCTCTCCTTGGGGGCACGGTGGCTCAGAGGTAGAGCATCAAGCTCGGGACCGGGGGGTCGCGAGTTCGAGCCGTGCCTGGGACTGTCGTGCCGGGAGGGGTAGCGCCCTCCTGTTACCTAGCAGGGCTATATGATCTCATTGTAAGGTCTAGCTCGGGGATTCTTTAATCCTTTACCTGCTCTCCTTACTAATGAGACACTTCTCATTATGCTTCCTATTTTCCCACTGAATATAACCCCTTACAGTACCTAAAATGAAGCCTGGATAAGGAAAAAAAAAAATAAGAGCAACTCTATATGTGAACTAGTGCAATGAGAGCAGCAACATAAGTGCCCCAGGGCTTCCAGGCCCTACAGCCAAGTTCCAAAACCAACCAAAAAAACAAAAGAGCCAGACAGGCACAAAAAACTACTGATACAACAAAACCTGACACCTTAATGATGGAGCAGAGCACAACACAGACCACACTAACATAAAGAAACATTATTCATGGCTACTGAAGGCAGCCATGAACATGACTGGCATACATGCACAGTCATGTGCTAATAGTTGCTTAGTAAAGTGATCACACAGTAAATAAATGAGTCACTGGTGACTGGACTTCAGCAAACTAAGTCCTCCCATTACTATTTCTAAAGCCTGTGTAGTATGGAAAGCAGCTTGAAGTCTGTTCCACAAGGATGCCTCCAAATGAAGGATTGCAGTATTAAAAACCATGGTACATATATTCCACTCATAGTGTAACTCTGCCTATCTCCCCCTTTCACAACTAACAGCCTATACCCTCAACAAAATCCTCTCTTGATATTGTTTAACTCAGAAACAAGGCAGTGTAATTAAACTGTTATCAAATACTCTACCCTACACTTAATACTACTGTCACTCTGTTTACCCTACTTTAAACTGCAGCTTACATAGTACACCTAACTAAATACCCTAAACAAAGTTAATAATAAACAAAAGAAAGGTATAACTCACCATAGTGCTGTAGTGTTCCTTCATAGACTTAAATAATGCAGCAAATCTGCCACTAAATAGTTTAACGCAAGTATGAGATGGATTACTAAGATGAATCAACACAATATGCCACAAATATGTAAAATTCCATCTGGATCTGTATCAATCAATTCTCTCTTAACTAAATATGTGCAATTAAGTTCTCATAGGTCATCTTCTTTACATTTAATTTTATTACTGTCCACAATAAATTATAGAAAACTTGCCTACTTGTTTTACTGCTAATCATAAAGGCAATTTGCCCATTTTATAGTATGAAATGAATGTACAAATTTCTGATATTTTGGAATACATCCCTAGCTTATAATTTCAGGGCAAGTGTTGGAAACGAACACTTTCATGTGGTAATGCCAATATGACTGGACAGCCACGCTGTCCTGTACAGCAACACAAATGTCCCTTAATTCTTTTCTTCAAGTCCTTCTCTTCCCCCCCCCCCCAAAAAAAAAAAAAAAAAAATCCACAACTTCCTTCCTATCCTATGAAGGAAGGATGATGGACTGCAAAAGAAAGACAGCCTCAGCCCACAGTCCACCAGGGTCACAGCCAAATGAGCCTGGAGAGAACTGCAAAGACAACAATGAGAACTGACTGTATTGCATCACACAGCCCATATACGCTATACAAATTTAACTGCTGATTCATCCTTTACAATTCAACATTAGTTAATAATTTAGGAACAGATGACAGGTTCCCCTTGTTAGTGGCTCTGGTATGCTTCCACCCACACGCCGACGTCCATGGGAGGGGTGTTACTAGGAGGGCAAATGTCCACAGGTCATATGCTGAGCTGGACAGGCCAACACAACCTGTAAGCAAAAAACAGAAACATTAACACTGACATCACTGGAATGCCTCAAAACTTAACAACACAAATAACTCACTCTATTCTTGTAGATGTAACCCCAAGTTCATCTGAAACATAAACCCAGTGGATTGCTGTCTAAAGATTCCATTCTGCATCAGTCCACCATCCTCCTTTTGGGGACAGGGAGGGGGCTGAGGGATATTTGTGTAAGTGGGCAATAGAGCTTCCCAGTCATATCAGTGCCACCACATGAAGGCATCCCTCTCCATCACCACCCCACCAGAATGACAATCACACAATAACTCTCAATTGTGTGCAACCCCTTCAGCCACTGGCATAATTTCATTACTGCTTGTGATTTTGTTCAGCTTAAGGAATACTTTTCAAACAGAAGAAGTCTGTATACGGCCTTCAATAACCCATGTGCTGGAGATGGATGCCTTCCTGTGGCACTAATATAACTTAACTGTTCCAGTGTCTGATTCTATGAACATTTCTCAGCTCCCTTCCTATCCCTCAAAAGAAGTATAGTGACCTGCAACAAAAGGGCAACTTCAACCTACACTTCACCACGTTCACATTCCAGATGAGTCTTGGGCCACAAAAAAAACAAGCCCTTCACAATATGAGATCTTCTTCTTATATATGGCTGTACAAATAAAATGCAAATGTAGAACAGAAGGTGTTAAATGCAAGGTATGTCATGGGGGAGAAGCTGTTAAAAGAGAATACACAGCAAGGTGGACAGGTATGGAAATAAAGGCCAGCAGCTTAGGTGGGAAAGGTATGTATGTACCAGGTATGTATGTATGTATGTATGCTACCACTGTACAGATGTTGGCCCTTTCAACCCAGTGGTGTACTTTTTATATTCTAATCCTTACTGCAAATTATTTTCTTCAATTAACAAAGGATCTGCAGTTGTCAAGGGGTTAATTCAGGCTATAACTAATGCCTTGGGTTTGATGGTAACCATTCATGTGTGTGTGTGTGTGTGTGTGTGTGTGTGTGTGTGTGTGTGTGTGTGTGTGTGTGTGTGTCCAGTCTGCCAGTCAGTCCCTTATAAAACAATCCATGAGCACATTTACATTTTCTTTGCATACCTCCTCTCTTTTTTTTTCTCCCATCCTTCCTGTCACCTTTAATTACTCTTCTTTCCACTTCAGGAGACTCTACACTGAGTGAGAAGTATAATGGATTTCCTGTAACCTAAGAAACCATTTACAATGCTGGGTGGTAACCATATAACCAAATTAAGTGGAGATGTGGAGCCTACTATGGTGCCCCTGTTAACTTGGTGATGTGAGTGCAGCATCCATTCAGGAACCAAATCTCCACACCATTCCCCTTGCCTCGCTGTGGTGAGGCACTGTCCGCCACTTTGGAACACCAGTTCACTGCATGAAGCAACCCTGCAGTGGCAGTTGCCTGCCTGCAGTTGATGGATCTGAACAACAATATTGGGTGCCTATGCCTCATTGGGGCAATAATTAATTATAGGACTGATGTGTCATTTTTATATGTGGCCTTAGTAAAGTGAGAATTAAAGCAAGAGATGACAACTAAAAAGGAATGAGGATAACAAGAATAAAAATGTGAGGAAGAAACGATAAATATGGAGAAAAGAGGATGAACATACTGGCAATAACAGGGTAGTACAATATTTTTTCTTTCAGACCACAACCAGGGATACATGAAAAATAATTATCTATCTATTGCCAGATGCCTCAATCCCACACGGGATGGCCACAAACAAATCACCTCCATGTCGCTGTCCCCCAACATTTCACTATCCCGCTCCCAACTCACACCCCCTCTCTCATATACCTCTCCACTCCATCCCTCCATCTCATCCTCAGCCTCCCCACCCTCTCGCCCCCTCCACCTCACTCACATACACTCTCCTCGTCAATCTTTCACTCTCCATCCTCTCCACATGCCCAAACCACCTTAACGTGTTTCTCCTAATGTTTCCTAACACGTCCACATCCACACCACAATGCTCCTTCACTTCCTCATTTGTTAGTCTGTCTCTCCATGTGACTCCACATGCTCCTCTCAAATAACTTATTTCCACTGCTCTCACTCTTGACTTCTGTCCTTCCAACAGGGTCCAAGCTTCACTTCCATATGTCAGAGCTGGTATCACAATACTGTCATGTAACAACTTTTCACTTCCATGCTCACCTCCGTTTCTTATCACTGCTTTCAACGAACCAGCAACCTTCCTTCCCTCCTGTACCCTTTCGAGCACTTCACCCTCCAGACTTACATCCTTACTAATCACACTACCCAAGTACTTAAATAAACTCACATTCTCCATATCCTTCCCATCCAATCTCACTGTACATTCACTGGCTTCACTTCTCTCGAAGACCATCACTTTACTTTTCCCTACATTCAACTTTAGATTCCGTTTCTTACACAATCTCCCAAACTCATCTACCAAGCCTTGCAGCTCCCCTTCATCTTCACTCAACACAGTATCATCTGCAAACAACAGTACAGGGAGTTTCCAAACACTGCCCTCTCTCACTAGGGCCGCTCCAACATCCACTGCCCGACTTTGTATCACTTTTATAACCCCATCCATGTACAGATTGAACAACCATGAAGACATGACACATCCTTGTTTCAATCCAACCTTCAAATGGAAAGATTCACTCAGTTTGCCATCCACACGCACTGCAGCCTTAGCACCCTCATACATACTCTTCACTGCCTTCAACAACTTCCCATCCACTCTATATATTAATAAAACAAACACAAGGGAAACAAAGTGATCAATGAAGTGTCGTAAAATATACTAACCAACAGTGACTTCCAATCCCACTGCGACAATGTTCTGTTTCTTCTTCCTGCATCAGTTTTGTCATTCTTCTTATCCTTTATGACTCCCAGCATCTCTAACTTCAGTATTTAAAGCCCCAGCAGTGTAGTAGCCTGGTCCCAAGAGTGGAGTCAAGCTGCTTCATAGATACTCCTTGGTCAACCTGTCAAACAAAGATGAGATTAGTACAGGACACTAATCTGGTCTCTGGGACTGTGGTAAGAATGGTTAAACAGACATACAAGAGGGCATCAAACTGCTTCACAGACATCCCTGAGTCAACCTGGTCACTGAAGTTTTGGGAAGAATGATTAAAAGTATCTACATGCATTCCTAAGGTTGTTTCATTATTAACCACCAGGGCATTATCATTATTATTATTATTATTATTATTATTTTTTATCCAGTAAGGCCAAGGATGTCTTTTTCACTTAATTCCTGCCATCTGATAACTTAATTCAACTTCTCATTGGCTTTTCCAACTCATGGGGTAAGATATAGCTTCCTTAAACCCCATCAACTTATGAGGCCTTTCCTAAAGTTATATAAAATACAAGAATACACGAAAAAGGTCGTCATCTGGATTTACGAGGCAAATTCATATCACCTAGTTAACCTCATAATATAATTCGGCTTCACATGCTTTTCTTATATTCATTTAACTTGCAAAAAAGAAAAAAAATGATTAAGCTCAGAAAGACCTGCTTGCTGCTATCATGAAATAATTCCAAGTTTCTATTAAAGCTGCAAGTTATTTCACATCTTTTTTTATTTATGTACAGTAAACTCACAATTATCCGGCATAATTCTGCCAACCCTTAAACTGAATAAAGCAAAATGCCGGATACTGCATGGTACCCCCAATCTGCTCAACATTCGGTGTCACGCCGGATATCGTGTTATTATCAGTCTCAACCCTATACAGGTATACCCCAGTTTAATGATGCAATTGGTCATGTAAAAACCCATCGTTAGGTGGCATATCATACCTCAGGGTAGAATTTACACGTAAAGTATAGGGATGTTTCTGAGCCTTGGGTTTACCCCCCCAACCAAGTCCTAAACCCACCCAAATGGTCTAAGAACAAGTTTAAAGGCAATCTAATTGGCCTAATGGCTGTAAAAGAAGCTAACCTAAGCCTAACACCAGTAAATAACTTACACAAACCAACAAATAAAGTCTAAAAATCATCAAATATGTCTGGAAATAAATTAAGCTTGGTAAACTGTACCCCAAAATGACAAAGTTCACCCCACCTATGGCTAAAACACATTAATCTAAGTCTAAAAACAGTTTATAAATCAACCTAAACACACAATTTGTCTAAAATATCAAAATCTGTAAAAAATATCAAAACCCATTGTTAAACCAGGGTTTGGCCATCGTTAGGCAGGGTATGATGGTATTTCTACCCCCATCATTAAGCCGCGGTATTGCATCTAGGGGTATTGTATATCGAGGTATACCTGGATTCTAAAAACCTTCCCATAGACAAATAATAAAAACTAAGCATAAAATTCAATAAAGTAATGATACAGCACAGTAATACATAGCCGGTTGCCTAGTGCTTACGAGCCAGCTAATACCGTACGCATCAACACCGGATATTGCAGAGAACCACCAGTTATTTCCCGTTTCAGCGTCGGATGTTGCATAATTTTGCTGGATACTGCACAACTGGATATTGTGATAATTGATAATTGGGAGTTTACTTTATTTATTTATTTATTTATTTATTTTTTTTATGCATGAGGTTGGTGTGTTACTGAAGGAAGGACATTAATGAAGAATAACAATGGCTGTCAATTTACAAAAAAATCTATACTTCCCAACTTTTTTTTTTCACGTAACAAAGAGAAACATGTTGATATTACCCATCTTCACAATGACCATGCATATTAACTGGGGTACTGTAATTATTTTATTTATTATATTTTTCTGGACAGTAAATGGTACTTCACTAAGCTGTCTGTGGAGTTCTTGGCTATTTACTCATGATTTTCTCATTTTTAAAGAAACCTCAAACCAGACCTGAGCAATTTGGATTTGCGAGTTTGTCCAGTACTGTATTTTATTTCAGCTAATCATCTCCACAAAGTTTGGGGTTCGTCTCGTTCTGGTATAATTGAGCTGACATTAAGTTACTGTAAATCTTGGTTGGCTTAGGGATTTAGGACACATCGAGAGGACTTTTTATTTTCAAGAATGTTCATCGATTTCAAACTCTGGGCCAAAATATTACTTGCTGTGTTTTCTATCCCATAATTTCCGGAGTTTCGGATTATTTCACCGATGAGTGCTTCTTCCTCACAACCCTCCTTCACTAACACTACCGCACCATAAATTCATGCAAACTGGTCGAAAAGGAAGTTAATTAGTGCGAAACAACTGCAAATCTTGAAAAAGGATAATCAACATTTTCTTCAAAGGAATAATTTCTACTGAACATGAAATTGGTACATCTATTAAATGCTGAAAATACTAATTGCCTAAGTACTTGAACTGATGCCTTTATGCGATTATTAAGGATAGGAGTGGCCACAAAAGTATCTCGTCCATGTCACTCTCCTCCGCCATCGGGTTGCTCTTTCACCTCGTATCCCAACTCTCATATACCTCTCCACCCAATCCCACCATCTCCTTCTTGGCCCCCCTCTCCCCCTCACCCACATAAACTCTCCTAGCCAGTTTCTCATTCTTCATAGGATAAAACAGGGACATGCTTCACCCTCCATGGAATTCGGTGTGTTTATACATTCGGGAGATGAGATCAACCGGGATGCAACAATTCCCTTCTTTTAAGGCGATATACTAAATTCTACCATACTTAAAATTTAACCCAAACTACCACAAGACCATACACTTACCTTTGTTTGTTAAAGTAGAGCCAAAGGAACCGATATACGTAAGGAAATGGGAAATTTGTTACACGCTTAGGCCAACAGCATCCCCGACGCCTCCTATAACAATGGTGCATATAAGCGTCGCATAAAATAACGCATACATTTTTCTATTATTCTTTGCAATTTCTAACAAGTTAAAAATAAAAAAGTATAAAAATTATAATAAAGAAAGGATTGCAGCTTGCTCACTATATATATATATATTGTCCCTGCATCTATACAGAGCGGCTAATTCAAAAAACAAACTGCCACCCTTTTCGAAAATACCTATATGACGTTTGACTGAATATAGAGAGACACTACATTCATCTACAGCTTCTATAATATGTTACCTTTGGTCTTATCTATTGACTCCATTGATTTAGTAATTATTAGCAGAGTAAATCGAGTTACAGGAAGAACAAGGAAGGGTGCAGAAACTTCCCATGTCTCTCTGCCTGTTAATCAAGCCAAAGTTACGAGAGGAAGGTAATCGTAAGCTTGTTTGCGAATCCAGAATCTAGGAGTTAGATACTTGAGCGCTGCCAGAGGAAATCGTGCAGATTATGGAAGCAACTCAAGTTTAAGTACGATTACCTTATCATTTTCTTTGAAGGTTGTTGGCAGTTTTCTGTTGGCCGTAATTTGTGGGAAACTATTATAAATTTTTTGATGGGCATTATTTCTTGTCTCGTGCAGTCCAGACATTTGTTTTACTATTCGTCAATGGTTCTCCATACCTTTGCATTATTGTATAAGCATATTTGCCTTGATGTCAGCAAATTATATCCCCCTGTAAGCTATTCGCCATTTTATGTTTACTTGCCATATTCAACCCTTTTGTTGTGCACCGACATCTTTCCTCGGATTACTGGGACTTATGAGTTGTAATAATATTAATTGTAACCCCAGTTCATCTTAATGTGAACCCGGTTGACCACAGGTTGAAACTGCCCTCCTACAGGTCACCATCCTATTTGGGAGGTTGCGAATGGATTGGAGGGACATTTGCATAGCCAGCCCTCTCTCTCTCCCACACAACAAAGGCTCAACAGAAACCAGTTATAAATATATCTTTACTTATTTACGCATTACAAAATATATACGTCCACGAGAGGAGGAGACCCAGTCAATTAAAAATGTTGATCTGCATCCTTTAGTTGGTTGTAGGACTTGGATGTCTGTTCTATGGTTGCGTGTCGTATTCTAGGGGAAAACTGATCCTTAGCAAAGACTGCTTCTCTTGACCTTCGTATAAGAGAATGGTGTTAATTCTTTGCCTTCCTCTTCCTCCCTGAGTGTCCTCCCTCTCTTCCCGCCAAAAATGAGTCCCATGAAAATTCGTATATGCATTTTCAAAAGACTATAATAAAGACATCAGATAAATCTACAGTAAGAAAATGTAGCGATGAAAGAAAAAATACACTAGGAAGTTGCTGAATGATGGAATGAGAGTAATAATGATAGGAAAATGAAATATGAGTTACGACCATACATGTTAGCCTATGTGTATTCGAGTGTGATGTGTAAGTTGCTAAATACAGCTTGCACGAAAAAGGAAAATGTATGTTTGATGGCGTAAATAAAGGGAATTTCACTGGTTTTTCTCTAACACTAATTTATCCATTTACATCTGAAACTCCTTCCATCCATTTCCCATTCACCTAGTTCTTGTGTTCATTCATTTATCTATCTTTTTCATGTATCCATCTATCCACCCATCCATACATCTCACAAAACTCTCCTCTCCATCCACATAACATTAAAATCAGTCCTTCTATTTATGTGTCAATATCAAACATTTACCAATTCATTTCTCTCTCTCTGTATCCCTTCTTCAACCATCCATCCCTCTATCTGTCCTTGCATCTATCTATTTATCTATCTCAGAAGTGTGCAGGTAGTGGGTATATGTCTGTTTGATGTGGCTCCGGTAATTTTATGCTTATCCTAGGTCGAGTTCCATCTCCCCTGACTATTTCCAAGCTATCATCAACGCCAGGATGTGCGTTGAGGTAGTAGGTGCGTGGAGAGGGAGGCAGGATGCTATGGAGTGGGTGTGTGGGTGTGGTATGGCTGTGTGGGTTGCTGGGAACGGACTGGTGGGGTGTGTTGGTGCGGGTTTGTGAGGGAAGATGGTGTGGGTGTGTTTGAGCGTGTGTGGAGTGGGGTTGTGGGTGTGTGGTGTGCTGGTGTGGGTGTGTGGTGTGCCGGTGTGGGTGTGTGGGTATGGAACGCTGTGAATCAGAGTGGGTAGGAGATTGTGGGTGCGATTCAGGGAACGGCAGCAAAACAGGAACTTGGTGTGTCCTTCCATTAGAGTGTATGTAGGCTGTGGCATCAGCTGTGGGCGTGTAAAGGGTGGTGGGGTGGGCGTGTGGGCGGTTTGTGGGCTGGTACTGGTAGATGGGCGTGGGCGTGGTGAAGTCCTGAAGCCCTGAGGAGCCATGGGGAGGGGCGAAAGTGTGGGCGTTGGTGGTGGTGGGGACATCTGGGGAGGGGGTGTGGGGTGGGGAGGGGGTCGTGTGGCGAAGGATGTGGGATGTTGAAGGCCTCGATCGTCTCCTGGTGTGGGCGGATGTGGGTCTGTCAGAGCGGGTGTGGGTGGGTCTATCTGAGAGGGTGTGTGCGTGGGTGGGTGTGTTTTTGTGGGTGCTTCTGCTCTCAATAGTCTGCACATTTGAGGGATGAGTACTTTGGGTTTCACTAGTCAGAAACCCATTATCCAGCATGTGGGCGTTGGTGGGTGTGGGCGGGGGTGGTGTGGGCGGGGTGGGGGTGTGCGCGGGCGGTGGAGCGAGTGTGGAGGCCCGCCCACTATCCACAACCAGTCTGAAGGGGTTGGGTGATGGTGTGCTCACATGCTCGTGGAACCTCAACTTCTTCCTCAATAAATGCGAGGGCGTGGGCGTGGGCTGTCGGGCGGGAGTGGGCGTGACCGAGGACTTTTGGGCGTGAACTGACAAGGGTTTGGGATCTCGAACATGAATCGGATTTTGATCAGACGTAGTTTCTCGATCGTGAGTATTTTTTCGAATGTGGGCGGGTTCACGGGCGTCGACGGGCGTGGGCGTGTTCTCCCTGTTTCGAGAGGACGTCCTGATGCGGTGTGGGCGTGGCGTGGTGGTGGGCGTGGGCGTGGTGTGGTCCTGCGCCTGCTCTCCCTCGTAAGACACCTCGGCTCTGAATCCGTTGTCGTCTGCTATGTATGTCACCACTTGAACGCGGCCATCTGGGAGCGCCACCTGCAGAGTTTGGGATTTTGGTTAGCTTATCATTATCATTATTATTATTATTATTATTATTATTATTATTATTATTATTATTAACATCATCATCATCATCATCAATCACACTCACCTCGTCAACATCACAGCCTGCCAACCAACAAAATTTTAGCCAAATCATCAGAGGAGGAGGAACTGGGAGAAGAGACGAGAGGAGAAGAGAGAGGAAAAGCAAGAGAAAAAGAAGAAAGAAGCGGGGAAAAGATACGAGGAAACACGAGAAGGAAAAATGGAAAAAAGGAATGGCAGACAACCTAGGGCTCCCTCCATTACTGACCTTGTATGACCCGCTGACCGTGGCACCATCTCTGGCTTCATATCTGGCTTGGTAATTGCCCGTGTCCTTGCTCTCGACGTTGTACCCATACTTGTACTGGTCCAATACCTGTAATATTGGGAGGAGTTCAGGCAGGTACCGAAAAATCAGGGGAAAATGTACCAAAATTTACTCTAACCTGTCAAAATAATAATAAAATTAATAATAATAATAATAATAATAATAATAATAATAATCCCTATCCCCTTTCAGCTCAGTTGGCCAAATGCATCCAGATTGGAGGACTGATTTTACTAGTAACCAAGGAGACTGATTCCTACCACATAAAGCCCATCGAATTTTATGCAACCACAACTTAAGTATACAAATTGAGGAAGTAGGCCAAAAAAAAAAAAATAATAATAATAAATCGCAGCGTCGAAAGTGTTAAGAATTCATTATCAACTTTTACTAGATAAGCAGAGAGGCGTATCCAGGACTGATAAGGAGGGGGGGGGGTATAAGAGTGAGAGGGTGGGAGGTGTAGAGAGGAGACTGGGAAAGATATAGGCTAATGGTTGATGTTAACTGTGTGGGTGTGTGGGTGTGGGGGTGGGTGGGGTTGTGTGGGTGGGTGGGTGTGATAAGGACGATGGAACTGGAAGCATACACATCCAAATTAACTCTCTCTCTCTCTCTCTCTCTCACACACACACACACACACACACACACACACACACACACACACACAC
>JAGKTI010003695.1:0-38790 GCA_018397915.1 Birgus latro
TTTTCCTATTACACTGAGAAGGCAAATGCCCCTATGATTACCACACACTGCTTTTTCCCCTTTTCCTTTGTACAGAGGAATAATTATACCTGACTTCCAATCCTCCGGGACTCTACCCTCCTCCCAAGCCAATCTGCACACCTTCCACATCCATTTTATTACTATATCTCCCCCATGCTTCAGCATTTCACCACACACTCCATCAATTCCTGGGGCTTTCCCCATTTTAACTTTCTTCATTGCTTCCACCACTTCCATCCTGGTGATTTCTTCCTCTCTTCTCACAACCCTCCTTCTCCCTGCCATTCCCCAGCCACTTATACTTGCATTACTTTCATTCTCTATGTTCAACAGTTCATTGAAGTGCTTTTTTATTGATACAGAATAAGGAACATACCCAAGAAAACCGTTGATCGGTGATACGACCATTGACTTTTTTTTTTTTTTTTTTTAATGCAAGGAAGAAGGAATCAAAGGCCATGGGCCCACATACTGTTCCTTCCTAGAAAAAACAAAAACTATACTAAAGAGAGCCATATTCAAGATCTATTCATTTTGAGATGCCTGGACACACTGCATTTGAAAGACTGGAGATCATAGGAAGTAGGGAATACAGACAGAGGAAGACAGTTCCAGAGTTGACCAGTTGCATAAATGAAGGACTGGGAGTGACGGTTAACTCTTGCATTAGAGAGTTGGACAGAAAAGGGATGAGAGTTTGTTGCTAGACGGGTTCCACGTGCCCATCGTAGAGGTGGAGGGATGCAAGCAGACAGTTCAGAGGCTTAATATATTTTTCAGCAGTGCAAAAACATTGTACTGTACTTTTCTTTATACAGTAAAAGTCCTCTAATCCGTCCACCAGTAATCCAAATATCCTAATACTCCAAATTTTTCAGGGTGAAATTTTTCAAAATTTTCTGGGTTATATCTAAGAATTTATCTGGCCTGGACTTGCCCTTGGTCTTGAGTGTACCAGGCTACATTTATTCATTGGCATTTCTATTCATTTCCGGTGAGTAAACACTAACCCATATCATTTTAAGTGTTTATTTAATGATCATGTACATATTTTTAATGTTTTCAAAGGTCCCTCATGATAGTCCAAAAAGAAACATTAGTCCGAAAGATCCTCGGTCCTCAGCCATTCAGATTACAGGACTTTTACTGTACATGGTATCAGCAATCTTTATGCTGTGTAAGAGGTGGCCACAAACAAATTGCCTTCATGTTGCTTGGTATGCCTTCATTTCACTCCCTTGCTCCCAGCTCACACCCCCCTCTCTCATATACAGTACCTCTCCACTCCATCTCATCCTTGGCCTCCCCCTCCCTCTTCCCTTCTCCACCTCACTCATATACACCCTCATTAGAGTCTCACTCTCCATTCTCTCCACGTGGCCAAATCACCTCAGTCTATTTCTCCTAACACTTTCCGTCACATCCACATCCACACCACAATGCTCCGTACTTCCTCAGTTGTCAGTCTGTCTCTCCATGTAACTCCACAGGGTCATCTTAGATAACTCATTTCCACTGGTCTTACTCTTGACTTGTGTCCTTCCAACAAGGTCCAAGCTTCACATCCACACGTTAGAGTTGGTATCACGATACTGTCATGCAGCGACTTTTTTTTTTTACTTTCATGCTCACTTCCCTGTTTCTTATCACTGTTTTCAAAGAACCAGCATCCTTTCTTCCTTGTTGTACCCTTTCAAGCACTTCACCTTCCAAACATCCATCCTTACTCAGCACACTATCCAGGTACTTAAATGCACTTACATTTTCCATTTCCACATCATCCAACCTCACTGTACGTCCAGTGACTCCATTCCTCTTGAAGACCATAACTTTTCTCCTCCCTACATTCACTTTTAGATTCCGTTTCTTACACACTTTTCCAAACTCATTCACAAAGCCTTGCAGTTCCCCTTCGTCTTCACTTTACAATACAGTATCATCTGCAAACAACAGCAGAGGGAGTTTTCAGATGTTGCCCTCTCTCATTAGGGCTGCTCCAGTATCCACTGCCTTACCTCGTATCTCTTTTATAACCCCATCCATATACAAATTGAACAGCCATAGAGATGTGACACATACCTGTTTCAATCCAACATTCATATAAAAAAATTCACCTAATTCAGTATCCACATGCACTGTAGCCTTAGCCACCTCATACATACTCTTCATGGCATTCAGTAACTTCCCATTTACTTTATATATTCTCAATTTTTTCCACATTCCTTGTGTATCCACGATGTCAGATGCTTTCTTCAAATCCATGAAAGCCACATACAACTTCTTTCCCTTCTCTAGAAATTTTTCCACTGAAGACCTAAGAATGAGTATCTGATCAACACAACCTTCTCCCTTCCTAAAACCTCTCTGTTCCTCACCAACTAATTCCTTTATTATTTTCCTAACTCTGTCAGTAAGTATCCTACCATATACTTTTCCTATTACACTAAGAAGACAAATGCCCCTATGATTACCACACACTTCATTTTCCCCACTTCCTTTGTACAGGGGAATAATTATACCTGACCTCCAGTCCTCTGGGACTCTCCAGGCCAATCTGCACATCTTCCATATCCATTCTACAGCTATCTCTACCCCTTCTTAAGTATTTCCCCACACACTCCATCAGTTCCTGGGGCTTTCCCCATTTTGACTTTCTTCATTGCTTCCACTACTTCCATCTTACTAATCTCCTCTTTCCTCACCTCCCTCCTTCTCCCAGCCATTCTCCAGCCACTTATTCTCGCATCACTTTCATTCTCTGTTTGTAACAGTTCCTGATAGTGTTCTTTCCATCTGCTCACTTTTTCTTCCTTCACTAGCAATCTATCATTTTTGTCTTTCACTCCCCGACTAACTACTTTATCACCCTAACTCTCTTTACCTCTTTCCAGAACATTTTCGTACTTTCCCTCCACTTTACACTCAGATTCCTTCCAAATTTCTCATCCATTCACCTCTTACTCCTACTAATTGTTTCAACTTTCTCTTCTTCTTTACATAAAACTCTCTCTTCCATCTCTCAACTTCCTCCATGCCCCTGCTTTCCACCCGTCGATAATATCTATCTACAGTACATCTTTTTTAACATTTATGAACTTTGCGAGCGATCACACACTTTGTGAGGTCGAGTGGTGGGAGAGTCGTCTTCCCGCGCTACTTTGCCATGCGGAGTAGTAACGTCATGGTTCACTGGGCATACTGAGCCTCCTAGTTCAGTGGTATGTCGCCCCGCCACATTTGTTTGCACCTGTTTCCAACCAAGGTCACTGACCTTCACAATTTCGTGGTGCTTCTCGCAATATCCCAGCAGTCTAACCTTACCAACAGGTAAGAACAAGAAAATAAGTTTGGAGACCAAACTGAAAATGACTGAAAGGAAAAAGCAGGCAAAGAAAGGAAAAAGCAGGTAAAGATAATTCTGCTATTGGTCAGGAGTTTGGTGTTGGTGAATCGACAGTGAGAATGATTTTAAAGAACAGTGAACAAATCGAGCAAGCAGCGAAGAACTATGGAGGCGCTCAATTTGATGGTAGAATGCAGGTGGCCAACAAAGAAGTGCTAATAAAAATGGAAAGATATCTTGCTCACTACATTCAAAGAAAGGAAAAGGAAGGAGTTGCATTAGATGAGTGCCATATAAGGGAGCAGGCAAAGATATTCTATCACACGTGCTTTAAAAAAGCCATTAATCCTCGAACAAAACCTTTCAAGGCATCGAGTGGGTTGCTATGCCAGTTCCTCAAGAGGAAGGGGTTTAAACACATCAGGTTCAGTGGTGAGCGAGGCAGTGCTGACTGCGAAATAGCCAACTCCTTTCCCAATGTTTTGAGGGGCATAATAGAGGAGGAAGGGTACACCAGGGACCAAGTTTTTAACTTAGATGAAACAGCCATGAATTGGAAGACCATGCCAAGGTCATCCTACATTGCTAAACACCAGAAACAAGCAAGAGGGAAAAAACTAGACAAGTCACGGTTTACAGTCATGTTGACCTTAAATTTATCAGGCACCTGCAAAATGAAACCTGTGAATGTTCACACGGCAAGGCATCCTAGGTGCTATAATAATATAAGAAGCATGGAAAGCATCTCTGATTTTTATTGGTACCGGTCTGATAATGGTTGGATGACTTCCAGCATCATAAAGGAATGGCTTCTGAACCATTTTGTGCCCAGTGCTGATCTCACGTGCCATCAGAAGCAGCCGAGAACTAACGTTTCATAACCTGGCCAATATCCTCGCCGTCATTGACCAGCTGAAAGAAACCATCGTGAGCAACGAATGTGACCAATTTAGGGCCCAGGAAGCATGCCACGGTGTTGACAGGGCCCTTCGCTTTTATGCTGACCTCCACAGAATGGGGTTAACAAGAGGAAGCAGTGTCTAATCACAAAATTCATGAGAACCCCAAGAGACCCTGCCCCATTGACCAGCCGTCCTGCCACCACTCCCCAAGCAGCCAGCGATCCTAGCATCCCTAACCTTTTCGATTCTGATGACCCCAGTGACGATTCTGACTTCGAAGGATTCATGAGAGAGGCAGAAAAAACACAGCAAGATGTGGAAATATCTGCCGACAGTGATAGTGATGACGTAGGCCCTGCGGGGCCACAGTAGCCGCACCTAAGGCCCGCCCCACCACCAGTCCCATACACCACGCCAGTCCTCACATCAGTGTAAATGCATTTTTTTTTTTTATGTTTCTTACCTATGATGTTTTCTTATTAATATTACTGTACAGTACCTCAGTTCATGTTTGTTTCATTTATCATCGTAAAATTAAGAGGTTGAGTCGAGAGAAAGAGTGGCAAAAAGTGCTTAGCTTGGGGTGATGTCGACCAATTTGCCTTTATTTCATATATTTAATTGTTTGAATTTTGCGAATTTTGATTTTGAAAGGGTTTTTGTCGACCATATTCTCGCAAAATTGGAGGAAGGACTGTATCTATCAATTGCCAGATGCCTTAATCCCGTACTGGGTGGCCACAAACAGATCTCCTCCATCTTGCTCTGTCCCCTGCCATTTCACTGCCCTGCTCCCAGCTCACACTCCCCTTTCTCATATACCTCTCCACTCCATCCCTCCATCTCATCCTCTGCCTCCCTCTCCCTCTCCCCCCCTCCACCTCACTCACATTCACTCTCCTCATCAGTCTCTCATTTTCCACAACTTGTCTCGCCTATTGCAGTATTTAATCTTTTACTTAATTTTTCTTATTGTTTTCTCTTATAACCTTTGGATGTGACTCAAAAATGAGTGCAAGAGGGATATAAGTAATAGGTGGAGAGAGAGAGAGAAACCATTTTTCTGCCAATTGGATAGAAGCCAAAATCACCTGCCTGAGCTTAGGTAAACAAGTGGTTGAGGGGTACAGTTTACTTGAATATATCCTGTTTTACTTAATTTCCTCATTGATTTCTTTTATAACTTCTGGATGTGACTCGAAAATGAATAAGGAAGAGGGATGGAAGTAAAAGGAGGAGAGAGAGAGAGAGGGAGCAAAAATAAGTAGTCCTTCTGACAGCCATACAGAGGCCAAAATCACTTGTGTAGCTTGTTTATGGGTAAACATTGTTTCGGCAAGGGATAAGTGGGCAGGGATGGAAATTTCATGTTTGGTTCCTCTTTTACTGAATTTTCTCTTAACTTTTAATCCCTCAGAGCCATCAGAAACCACATATTTTACACCATCATTGTTGACAGAAACCGACTTAGATGTGCAGTAACCTTCCCCCCCCCCTTTTTTTGTGTGTGTGTGTGCAGTAATGGCAGGGTGCAGATTTTCATCTAACAGTGGTAACAAAAGCAGCTATAACCAAGGGATCATTGTATGAGCCTTCAGATAGCTGTATTACAAACTTTTGCAAATGTTCAGAGGTACGAATTCATGGTACTGGTCTAGTAGACAGCAGTGTGATGATGATACAGTCAGTCTCATATTCCACCATTTGTTGGGACCCAAGGATAGAGATAAGTGCATGTATTGGGCCAAAAGTCCCATAAGCTACCACTGACCAAGGTCATAGATGTCAGTGAGGCCATCAATTCAGAGAGTAATTTTACTTTGAGCAACTATTGTTGAAATTGTGTTTTCAGTCACATGGTTAATGAGAAGTTACCTTGTCTGGAGAAGTACACCCGTGCCACCTTGTGGGCAGTTTTTGGAACTGAGAGAGAGAGAGAGAGAGAGTGTTCTTACCTAATTGTTCTTACCAAATTGTATCTTTACAGGAATGAGTCAAGCTCGTACAGTCCTGTGTATTAAACCATTTTTATCATACATATCCTTAAATATATGAAAAGTTTTGGCACACACTATTTCATTCAGTAGTACGTTCCCTGTCTGGGAAACTGAATTTCCATACGTCTTTATTGCCTCTCTTTTTTATGTAGTTTTTTGCAGTGTCCTCATGCTGATGCTTCCCCATGGGTTATATATTCATTTATGTCTATTTACTCTCCCTGAGATGCATTTATGTAGCATAATCATGTCACCTCTTTTTCTTCTCTCCTGTAGTGTTGGTAGATTCAGTTTTTCAAGTCTTTCTTTGTAGCTTAGATCCCTTAAATTTGGTACCCATCTCGTAGCTGTCCTTTGTACTTTTTCAATCTTATCTATGTGTTTTTTGAGATGAGGATTCCAGACTACTGATGCATGCTCCAGGGTTGGTCTGATGGATGATGTTATTATCTTTCTGAGGATGTCTTCATTTATATAGTAATCCCTCCATTATTCGACACAATAGAGCCAAAGGCATGTCCGAATATTGGTTTTGTCCGAATATTGGGCCCTGAAGCTCCAGCACTGGTCATTCATGACCCTAACCTAACCTAACCTAAATCAGAAAACTACCTTCCTACCTCCCTACTGGACATGTATAGCACTTATTTAGGTCCCTTTTCACATAAATAATGCACACAAAGCATGAATTAATTGAATTTTAACCAAAAAATGATGATTTAGAGGTGAGTGAGGCATAGGTGGTCAGAACTTGCCAGCATAGTATAAGTAAGTATCTGACATGGAAATCATCTTTTCTCACATTTTATGCACTAAATTATTGGATACAAAGCATCAAATACAGTAAATGATGTAAATTGCTACCTGAAAAATGGTTAGGTTAGGTTAGGTTAGGACCGGACATAAAATTCACTGCCTTTCACCTTTTTCATAGCTAGTGCACTTAAAAACCATGCATGAAAAAATAAAATTGCAAGCAGGAAATTATGATTAAAATTTTTGGTAATTTTTTAAGACATTTACATCATGATGAAAACAGGTTAGACATGAAAATCTTTATGGTAAGCATAGGTTAGGTTAGGATAGGTTAGGTTAGGTTAGGTTAGGTTAGGTTAGGTTAGGACCGGACATGAAATTCACTGCCTTTCACCTTTTTCATAGCTGGTGCACTTAAAAACCATGCATGAAAAAATTAAATTGCAAGCAGGAAATTATGACTAACATTTCTGGTAATTTTTTAAGACATTTACAGCATGATGAAAACAGGGTTAGGCATGATAATCTTTATGATAAGCATAGGTTAGGTTAGGTTAGGTTAGGACCGGACATGAAATTCACTGCCTTTCACCATTTTCATAGCTGGTGCACTTAAAAACCATGGATGAAAAAATTAAATTGCAAGCAGGAAATTATGATTAACATTTAGGGTAATTTTTTATTTACAGCATGCTGAAAACAGGTTAGACATGAAAATCTTTATGGAAATCATCTTGCACACAGAGTATGCATGAGATTAATGATATGGAAAGAACAAAACAAGGAATTTTGATGAAGTTCGGGTACTTACGAAAAAGAAGCCGCCTTCCTGATGTATAACTCGCTTTATCATCTCAGACTTTGACATGAAGAAATTGCACCACACAACCTTCGCAATTTACAATCACCAGCACTTCTCACCAACACTTTCCACAACGTTTTTTTTGCGTAACTGGGATCACTTCACTTCACTGCACTGTACATAACAGTAAATTCCCGTGTGGTCTAGTGACGAGTCCTGGAGCCTTGTGAACTTCTCAGCAGCAGCTTTCAGCTCCGTTCCACGTACCAACACATGTTGTTGTTGATACCAAATCAGCGTGGATCAGTCGATGTCTGCATACTTAGGACTAAACATCACCTTCCTCTCCATGTTTCGTTTGGTCTTCGAAGCGAAATCAGCCGTGTACTGCTGTAGTTTGTCTCGGGACTTCTTGATATCAAACAAAGTGGAGCGAGGGAGATTGAATTCACGACGAATCCGTGATGTCGGCCACCCGGCATCCATCTTTTCCAATACCCTTCCCTCTTCTTCTCCAGAGTCAGAACCACTTTCTTCCTCTTCTCAGGGGCGGGGCCATCATCACACACATGATGAAGAAGGTGAAGAGCAGCATCAAGCCCTGTAGGAGGTAGGGTATCACCACAAAAGCAATCACTTCATCCACCATTGTCGGAGCTGTTCATGAGGTAGCAACTGAGTGGGAAATGGGACCGACAGACAGGCGCTGTGCGCGTAAACATAGCCGATCGGCGTGCGTGGGAAATTCAACCTGATACGGTCCAAAAAATTCGAATTTTTTGAATATTTTCGAGTTTGGGGGCATTTTGGGGGTTGGGCAGCCCACGATATCCGAGTAGTGGGGGTGTCCGAGTATTGGGCGTCCGAATAGTAAAGGGATTACTGTATGTGAATCCAACAGTACAGATTGCTTTGGATACCTCCTTGATGGTACAGTTTCCATAAAAGTCTTTGGTTCAGTACTCTGTCAGATGCTTTCTTGAAATCTAAATTGATACTGTCCACCTGTCATTCTCTTTTCTGTAATGTTTCTGTAACTCTATCATAGTAGCCTGATAGATTAGTAACACATGATTTTCCCTTTCTATAACTGAACTGCCTTTCTGTTATCATACTGTGTTCTTCTAGATGATTTACCCAAACTTTTCTTATCAACTTTTCTAGTATCTTTCTTACAACACTGGTCAGTGATACTGGTCGGTAGTTGAGTGGATTCTGTGTATTCCCTTTTTTGAATAGGGGAGCAGTGTTTGCTTTCTTCCAAATATCAGGTAGTTTACCTTGACCTAAGGATTCCTTGAATATTAAATACATTGGTCTGCTTAACTCTTCTGCATAGGTTCTTGGGCCCCGTTTTGTCCCTTACATTCTTTAACCTATACATGCACGACATACCCTTACCCCACACACCACAGATACATATAGCTTCCTATGCAGATGACATAACACTTACATGTACACACCAAAATGCAAACACAGCTGCACACATCCTCCAACCTTAGCTCAACACACTACACGAATGGTTCACCACAAACATGCTCAAAATAGCCCCAGCCAAATCTACAGTGACCCTTCTCACAAACTGGACAGCAGAACACAGTCACATTCCACACCTCACCATAAACAACACTCCCCTACCACACACACACACACTCACTGTAGAAAGGAACAGATGTGTGATAATATTTGGAAATAGGGAGGAGGAAGAAAAAGTTAGGTGTGTGAGACTCGAGAGAGACATAAATCAAGTAAGAAAAATATTGGGGAAGGTTGATCCCGAAGGAAACAAGTGAGAAAAAGAAACTGAGGAAGTAAGGAGGATAGGGCTATATAAGAAAGGGGAAGTAAGACTAATGAGAGTTAAGCTGTCATTGGAAAGGGCAGCAAATGATATACTTAAAGTGACCTGGAAACTAATTAAAGAGGCAGGAATGGAAAATATTATACAGTAATAAGGAAGGATTTGAATGAAGAAGAAAGAGAAGTGTTAAAATCTTTGAAGGAACAAGTAAAGGAAAAAAATTACAAGAAGACAGAAGAAGAACGTAAAACTTTTTTTTGGAGAGTGATGGATATGAAAGTAAGGAAGTGGTATGTGAGGAATTAGAAGTGAAGGAAACAAAGGGCAAGGATAGGAATATGAAAAAGAGAAGAACGAGTAAAGATAAAAACAGTGCAGTAAATCTGCGTATCATGTACAGTAATGTAGATGGGTTAATATCTAAGAAAGGGGAAATTGGAGACTATATAAATGAAAATAAACCTGAAATTGTTTGCTTTGTGGAGACTAAATTGCCCCGAGATGTCGATACAAAATTATTTGGATGGAACATTTGAAGGAAGGACAGAGAAAGTAAGTTTGGGGGAGGTATAATGATATTAACCCGTAATGACCTATGACCAGAGAATATAGAACTTGAAAATACCATGCTGAACTTTTGGGAATTGAAATAGAGGCCAGTTATGGAGAAAAAAGAGATGTAATAGTATTTTATATGCCCCCCAAAACTAGGGCATGGACGAAGGAAGATTACAAACAGGACAGTACTCCCGAGATGGATGGAAAGCTGATGTCAGGGATAGCTGGAGCTCCTGTTTCATCAGCCCTCGGGACTAGTTCCCAACCATCCGCCTTTGCTGAATTTTTTCAGTGTTTCAGTTACACGAAGAGTAAGCCAGCATGCTCTACAATACAAGCTTCTCTAACTGTCACCACCAGACTACATGCACAGTACACAATACACTACCTTTACAAAATTAAGAAAATGTCTAAAACTAACAGTGCCTCGGAGTCCCCAGGGGGGGAGGGGGACCACAAATGCCCCCATCCACCCCTCTCCTGGTGATGACTCATACCTAGAACCACTGTCTGACTCACTTCTTCATTTCTGCAACATTCGCGGCCTTTCCTCAAATTTTCTTTCCGTGGAACACCACCTCTCCTCCTCTAAACCTCACTTTCTCTTCTTAACGGAGACTCAGCTGTCTGAGGCAACTGACAGCAAACCCTTTTCTGTATCCTCCTACTTTCTCTATGCTCATTTCAAAGCCAAAGTGGCTGTTGTATATATGTACACAACGACCTATCTTGCTCTCATAGTTCCTGAACTTGATTCTTCTAAATTCTCTACTCTCTGGCTTCGACTATCCTGTCATTCTCTGACTAAATATATCTGCGCTGTTTATTTATCGCCTAATTCTGCTGACTATCAAAAATTCTTTGACTATCTTACTTCTACGATGGAACACATTCTATTCATTTCTCCTTTCTCCGAAATCTCTATTCTTGGAGATTTCAATGTTCACCACCACCTTTGGCTCTCCTCTCCTTTCACAGATCCACCCGGTGAACAAGCCTACTCCTTTTCCATCCTTAATGACCTAGAGCAGCTTGTACATCACCCTACCTGTATCCCTGATCACCTTGGAGAGAGCTCCAACATAACTGACCTCTTCCTTACAACTAATCCTTCTGCTTACACTGTTAATCTTTTCTCTCCATAGGGCTCCTCCGAACACAACTTTATTATCTTAACCTCTCCTATTGCTCCAGTGCAGCATGGGGACCCTCCAAAGAAACATCGTCTGTGGCACTTTGGAGCTGCAGATTGGGAGGCCCTCAGGCAGTACTTCTTTTATTCTCCCTGGAATGATTATTGCTTCCATGGCCAGGAGCTATCTGCCTGTGCCTTACGCATTACGGAGGTTATTCTCCCGGGCATGGAAGCATACATTTCTTTCTCATATCCTTTGTCTAATGCAAGGAAGCCTTGGTTTAATCACGTTTGTTCTAATGCCTTCCGCAACAAGGAGAGGGCCTATAAAAGGTACTGGAGCCAACCCACCCCTGAATCTCATCTTTCTTATGTTTCTGCCCGGAGTTGTGCTAAGTCTGTTCTTTGCCCTGCTAAGAATAATTTCATCCGTGCTAAATGTTCCCAGCTCTCCTTCTACTGATAAAGCCGATCTCATTGCTCAGACTTTCTCCTCCAATTCCACCTTAGATGATTCTGGTGCTGTTCCTCCATCACTTCCCCTCTCTGACTTCCTCATGGCTGACATTAAAATTTCTTCAGCTGATGTATTTTCAGCCAACACTAGCCTCAATACTAACAAGGCATAAGGTCCTGATGGGGTCCCTCCTGTTGTCCTCAAGAACTGTGCTTCTGTGATTACACCCTGCCTAGGAAAACTCTTTTGCCTTTCTGTCAACTTGTACCTTTCCTTCTTGCTGGAAGTTTGCTCTCATTCAGCCAGTCCCAAAGAAGGGTGACCATTCCCAACCCTCTAACTATCGTCCAATTGCTTTAACATCCTGTGTTTCAAAAGTGTTCGAGTCTATTCTTAACAGAAAAATTTAAAGCATCTTTCCTATCACAACCTTCTTTCTGATCGTAAGTATGGGTTCCATCAGGGACACTCCACTGGCGACCTTCTCACTTATCTTTCAGACTCCTGGTCATCCTCCTTTCAGGACTTTGGCGAAAGCTTTCCCATTGCGCTTGACATCTGAAAGGCTTTCGATCGAGTCTGGCATAAATCTTTAATTTCTAAACTGCCCTTTTACGGTTTCTATCCTTGTATCTGTGCCTTTATGTCTAGCTTCCTTTCTGGTCGTTCTGTAGCCGCTGTTGTAGACGGCCACTGTTCTTCTCCTAGTTCTATCAACAGTGGTGTTCCTCAGGGCTCTGTCCTATCACCAGCTCTCTTTCTTTTATTCATCAATGACCTTCTAAGCTGTACATCTAACCCTATCCACTCATTCACTGATGATTCCACCCTTCATCTTTCCATTCGGTTCCCGCAACGCCCATCTCAGCAGTTACTTCAGCAAACAATGGATGAGGCTATGGCACACCTAATGTGTGACTTGGCTCGTATCTCTGACTGGGGTAAAAATAATCTTGTTACATTAATCCCTCTAATATCCGGATGTCCAATAACCGGACATACTCACTAACCGGACATTCTGGGCTGCTCAACCCCCAAAATGCAAAAAAATCCGAAAAAAATCGATTAATTTTCGATTTTTTGGGACCGCGTCAGTTTGAATTTCCCGCGCGTGCCGATCCCCTCTGTTTACACTCGTGACGCCACTATCGGTTGCCATTACCCACTCCCCTCCTCCGTCGTGAACAACTCCGAAAATGGCGGCCGAAGTGATTGCTTTTGTGGTGATACCCTACCTCCTACAGTGCTTGATACTGCTCTTCACCTTCTTCATCATGTGTGTGATGATGGCCCCACCTCCTGAGAAGAGGAAGAGAGTGGTTCTGACTCTGGAGAAGAAGAGGCAGATATTGGACAAGGTGGACGCCGGCTGGTCAACAGGGCGCATCGTACGTGAGTTCAACCTCTCTCGCTCCACCTTGTTTCATATCAAGAAGTCCCGAGACAAACTACAGCAGTACACGGCTGATTTCGCATCGAAGACCAGACGAAACGTGCAGAGGAAGGTGATGTTTACTCCTAAGTATGCAGACATTGACCGCTCCACGTTGATTTGGTATCGACAACAACGAGCTGCTGGTGTGTTGGTACGTGGAACTGAGCTGAAAGCTGCTGCTGAAAAGTTCGCAAGGCTACACGATGCCCCAGACTTCAAGGTATCTGAAGGTTGGCTCTTCGCGTTTAAGTTACGACACGGACTTACCAACCGTAAGACCCATGGCGAAGCTCTGGACGCTAATGACGAAGGAGTAGAACAGTTTCGGCAGAAGGTGAATGGCTTGATTGATAGGGAGGGCCTCACTCTTGGTCAAGTTTACAACACTGACGAAACTGGCTTATTTTATCATTCAATACCCACAAACACTCTCGCTGAGAAGACGGAGAAGCGTTTATCTGGCCCCAAGCTCTCGAAGCAACGTGTATCTGCTTTGTGCTGTGCCAATGCTAACAGCATGCACCGGCTCAAGCCCGTTATTGTAGGCCGTGCAAAGCAGCCTAGGTGCCTTCGTGGGTTAATGAATGCCCTTCCTGTCGTGTGGTATCATTCTCTGAAGGCTTGGTTCACAACCAAGATCTTCAAGAATTGGTTCCACCGACACTTTGTTTAGGAGGTCATTCGTTATCAGACGGAGACACTGAAAATCCGACGAGATCAGGTAAAGGCCCTCCTGATTCTTGACAATGCACCTGCGCATCTGTCAGACAAGGAGTTGGTGGCAGAGAATGGTCGCATCAGGTGTCTGTTTTTGCCACCTAATACAACTGCTCTTATCCAACCAATGGACCAGGGAGTGATTGTGGCAGCGAAGAGGCTATACCGACGGAAGTTTTTGGACGAGGTGATGGTTGTGTACGAGGACGAGGACGATCGCAGGGAAGGACGTGACATGCGAGGACAAAAAACACTCAAAAACATTCGCCGATACACCCTCAAGTCTGCCATCTACAACTGGGCAAATGCATGGAATGAAGTCTCTGTCAAGACTTTAGAAAATGGTTGGTCTTTCCTACTTCATGGAAGTGACGTGGTGCACGATTTTCTGGGTTTTGACGTGGATGACTTTCATCCAAGGCTTCGTACGGATGGAGACGATGTGGATGTCGATGAAGTGCGCGAGTGGTTGGATGACGACGAGGGTGATCCTGGGTATCAGATCATGTCTGATACCGAGATCGCATCTACTGTTGCTGGTCCCAGTACCCAGCAGGAAGATTCTGACGAGGACAGCGATGATGATGCGGACTCCTCACAGGTTGCAACTGCCCCAACGATCCCCAGGCTGAGCACAATCCGGCACTATGTGGAGTTCGTCCTTGACTACCTAGAACACCCGGACTGCGACAGAGAGATGGGGTCATTGGAATTGGCGAGTCAAGTGCGAGGTTTCAGGCAACGCATCATTAATCGTCAAAATCGTCGTCCTCTGCGTCAGTCAACCATTGAGAGTTTTTTCAAGCCAGTCAACCCCGCCGTCGTCCACTCTCGCTCCACACCATCATCTCACGAAGACAGGCCTTCTAGCTCTGATCCACAGCCCAGCACATCCGGCACGGCTGAATCACCACTGGATGTTAGTTTGCGTCTATCTTCGGAGTCCTCTGTAGTGGATAGTGTATCACCACGTCGCACCAAGATGCCCTTACGCCGCCTCTGTCTGCTCATCTCGGACTCTGACAGCGACTAAATTCTCCAGGGATCGTCACTAGACCACACGGGAATTTACTGTTGTGTACAGTGCAGTGAAGTGATGTTATTCCAGTTATAAAAAAAAAAAAACCTTGGTGAAAGTGTTGGTGAGAAGTGCTGGTGATTCTCAGTTGGAAAGGTGTGTCAGGTGCAACGTCTTCCTGTCAGAGTCTGAGATGATAGAGTGGGTTATTACATCAGGACGGCCGCTTTTTGTTCGTAAGTACCCTAACTTCATGCCTAACCTGTTTTCATCATGCTTTACATGTGTTAAAAATTTACCAAAAATGTTAATCATAATGTCCTGCTTGCAATTTAATTTTTCCATGCATGGTTCTTAAGTAAAACAGCTAGAAAAAAGGTGGAAGATGTGAATTTCATGTCCGGTCCGAACCTAACCTAACCTAACTTATGGTTACCATAAAGATTTTCATGCCTAACCTGTTTTCATGATGCTGTTAATGTGTTAAGAAATTACCCTAAATGTTATTCATAATTTCCTGCTTGCAATTTAATTTTTCCATGCATGGTTCTTAAGTAAAACATCTAGAAAAAAGGTGGAAGATGTGAATTTCATGTCCGGTCCTAACCTAACCTAACCTAACCTAACCTATGGTTACCATAAAGATTTTCATGCCTAACCTGTTTTCATCATGCTGTACATGTGCTAACAAATTACCCTAAATGTTAATCATAATTTCCTGCTTGCTATTTAATTTTTCCATGCATAGTTCTTAAGTAAAACATCTAGAAAAAAGGTTGAAGCAGTGAATTTCATGTCCGGTCCAAACCTAACCTAACCTATGGTTACCATAAAGATTTTCATGCCTAACCTGTTTTCATCATGCTGTACATGTGTTAAAAAATTACCATAAATGTTAATCATAATCTTCTTGCTATTTAATTTTTCCATGCATGGTTCTTAAGTAAAACAGCTAGAAAAAAGGTTGAAGCAGTTAATTTCATGTCCGGTCCTAACCTAACCTATCCTAACATTGTGTTAATCATAATTTCCTGCTTTTAATTTAATTCTTTCATGCATGGTTATTAAGTGCACCAGCTATGAAAAAGGTTGAAGCATTGAATTTGATGTCCGGTCATAACCTAACCTAACCTAACCAAACGTAACCTATGTTAACCTAACCTAATCATTTTTCTGGTAGCAATTAACATCATTTACTGTATTTGATGCTTTGTATCCAGTAATTTAGTGCATATAATGTGAGAAAAGATGATTTCCATGTCCGATACTTACTTATACTATGCTGGCAAGTTCTGAGCTCCTATGACTCACTCACCCCTAAATCATCATTTTTTGGTTAAAATTCAATAAATTCATGGCTATGTATGCATTATTTATGTGAAAAGGGACCTAAATAAGTGCTATACATGTCCACTAGGGAGATAGGAAAGTAGTTTTCTGATTTAGGTTAGGTTAGGTTAGGTTAGGGTCATGAAAAACCAGTGCTGGAGCTTCAGGACTAATATCTGGACAAAACCAATATCCGGACATGCCTTTGGCTCTATTATGTCGGATAATGGAGGGATTACTTTTAATGCATCAAGGACTAAGTTCTTGCACCTATCAACCCGATAAAACCTTCTACAGGAGTACCCGCTCATGTTTAATTATGTCCAGCTCATTCCTACATCATCCTTGAACATGCTTGGGGTTTCATTCACTCAGGATTTATCTTGGAAAAAACATATTACATGTCTTGTGAAATCTGCTTCCAAGAGATTTGGTGTGCTAAGCCGACTCTGTACCTTCTTTACCCCTGCACAGATGTTGACTTTATACACGGGTTTTATTCGTCCGTTTGGAGTACAACTCTCATGTGTGGGGAGGATCCCCACATACATCCCTTCTCAATAGGGTGGAGTCAAAGGCTTTTCATCTCATTAACTCTCCTCCTCTTACTAGCTTCCTTCAACCTCTGTCTCTTCACCGCACTGTTGCGTCTTTGTCTCTTTTCTATTGCTACTTCAATGGCCACTGTTCCTCTGAACTGTCTGCTTGCATCCCTCCACCTCTACGACGAGCAAATAGTACCCGTCTAGCAACAACCTCTCATCCCTTTTCTGTCCAACTCTCTAATGCAAGAGTTAACTGTTACTGCCAGTCCTTCATTTATGCAACTGGTCAACTCTGGAACTGTCTTCTTCTGTTTGTATTTCCTACTTCCTATGATCTCCAGTCTTTCAAACACAGTGTGTCCAGGCATCTCGAAATGAATGGGTCTTGAATTTGGCTGTCTTCTGTATTGTTTTTGTTTGTTCTTGGAGGGAACAGTTTGCAGGCTCATGGCCTTTGGTTCCTTCTTCCTTGCATTTAAAAAAAAAGAAAAAGTTAATACGAGAATCCATTATTAGGCTAAAGGTGTTAATTAAACAAAGAAATAGAATAATAATAATAGGAGATTTTAACTGTAGAGAAATTGATTGGGAAAGTATGGATGCTGGGAACAATGAGGAATCATGGGGAAATAAATTAATGGAATTGGTGATGGAAAACATGTTAACCCAATTGTTTAAAGAAAATACAAGAATTAGGGGTGACGATGAACCATCGAGGCTCGACCTAGTATTCACAAAGGACCCAAATGATGTGAGAAACCTAACCCACCAATGCCCCTTTGGTGAAAGTGATCATCTGGTAATTGAGAAGGAAGTAGTTTGAGTAAGGGAATGGAAAAGAGATGAAAAACACAGAGAAAATAGATACAGTTATGGGAAGGCAAACTTTGCTTCCCTGAGGAACTTTTTCCAAAATGTAGACTGGACTGAAATGAATACGATCACAAATGTTGATGAGAAATATGAGTTTTTTATAGAAGTATATAAAACAGGAATTACTAACTATGTCCCAAAATTTTCTGCAGCTATGGAATGGAAGAAAGAATGGTTTAACAACAGATGTAGGATGGCACAAGAGGCAAGAAAAAAAGCATGGAATAAAGTGAGAAGAAGGCATAGTGAAAAGCCTTGGGAGGAGTATAAGCAGGTAAAAAATGAATATGTAAGGGTGCGGAGAGAAGAGGAAAAGAAATACGAAAAAGATATTGTATCTAAATGTAAAAAAGAGCCAAAATTATTTCATAGATTTGTAAATGATTGACTATGTGTGTGTGGTTGAAAGGATGAGAAGGTGTGTAATGGATGCAAGAGTATATAGAGGTTGGGGGAGTGGACTTTCAAATCCAAACAAGATGGAGGAAGAGAAGAAGGGAAGGACAGGAGGAAGTATTTCTTACAAGGAGGGTAGAAAAGTTACAAGAGGATGGAATAAAGGCTGAATATAAATGGGAAGTGGAGGAGCAATTGGGTAAATAAAAGTTGGAGCAGATGTGGGACGTGGAAGGTGTGTGCAAGATATTCAAAGAAGAAATCTGTGCAGCATGTGAGGTGGTGTGTGGGGTGAAGAGAAGACAAAAGGGGGTTCAGGGAACAGCATGGTGGACTGAAGAGGTGAGAGAGGCTGTGGCACAAAAGAAGGAAAGCATATAATGAGTGGATGAGGAACAGGGGCATCGAAGAAGCTGAGAGACGGACGAGAGAGTTATATTTAGAGAGGAGGAGAGAGGTGAAAAGATTAGTAAGAGAGAGTAAGAAGAAAGTGGATGAGGAATTTGGAAGGAATTTGAGTGCAAAGTGGAGGGAATGTAAGAAAATGTTCTGGAAGGAGGTAAAGAGGGCTAGACAGGGTGCCAACGAAGTCAATTGGGGTGTGAAAGATAAAAATGGTAGATTACTAGTGGAGAAGGGAGAAAAAGTGAGCAGATGGAGAGAATGCTTTAATGAGCTGTTGAACATAGAGAATGAAAGTAATGCAAGTATAAGTGGCTGGGGAATGGCAGGGAGAAGGAGGGTTGTGAGAAGAGAGGAAGAAATCAGTAGGATGGAAGTGGTGGAAGCAATGAAGAAAGTTAAAATGGGGAAAGCCCCAGGAATTGATGGAGTGTGTGGTGAAATGCTGAAGCATGGGGGAGATAGTAATAGAATGGATGTGGAAGGTGTGCAGATTGGCTTGGGAGGAGGGTAGAGTCTCGGAGGATTGGAAGTCAGGTATAATTATTCCTCTGTACAAAGGAAAAAGCAGTGTGTGGTAATCATAGGGGCATTTGCCTTCTCAGTGTAATAGGGAAAGTATATGGTAAGATACTTATTGACAGAGTTAGGGAAATAACAGAGGAATTAGTTGGAGAAGAACATGGAGGTTTTAGGAAGGGAAGAGGTTGTGTAGACCAGATATTCATTCTTAGATCCTTAGTGGAAAAGTTTCTAGAGAAGGGCAAGAAGTTGTATGCAGCCTTCATGGATCTGGAGAAAGCATATGACAGGGTGGATAGACAAGGATTGTAGAAGGTCTTAAGAATATATGGAGTGGATGGGAAGTTGTTGAAGGCAGTGAAGAGTATGTATGAGGGTGCAAAGGCTGCAGTGCGTGTGGATGGCAAACTGAGTGAATCTTTCCATTTGAAGGTTGGTTTGAAACAAGGATGTGTCATGTCTCCATGTTTGTTCAATCTGTACATTGATGGGGTTATAAAAGAGATACAAGGTCGCGCAGTGGATGTTGGAGCGGCCCTAGTGAGAGAGGGCAGTGTTTGGAAACTCCCTGTACTGTTGTTTTCAGATGATACTGTGTTGTTGAACAAAGACGAAGGGGAGCTGCAAGGCCTGGTAGATGAGTTTGGGAGAGTGTGTAAGAAACGGAGTCTAAAGGTGAATGTAGGGAAGAGTAAAGTGATGGTCTTCGAGAGAAGTGAAGCCAGTGAATGTACAGTGAGATTGGATGGGAAGGATATGGAGAATGTGAGTGCATTTAAGTACTTGGGTAGTGTGATGAGTAAGGATGGAAGTCTGGAGGGTGAAATGCTCGAAAGGGTGCAGCAGGGAAGGAAGGTTGCTGGTTCGTTGAAAGCAGTGATAAGAAACAGGGAGGTGAGCATGGAAGTGAAAAAGTTGTTACTTGACAGTATTGTGATACCAACTCTAACACATGGAAGTGAAGCTTGGACCCTGTTGGAAGGACAGAAGTCAAGAGTGAGAGCAGTGGAAATGAGTTATTTGAGAGGTGCATGTGGAGTCACATGGAGAGACAGACTAACAAATGAGGAAGTGAAGGAGAGTTGTGGTGTGGTTGTGGACGTGATAGGAAGTGTTAGGAGAAACACGTTAAGGTGGTTTGGGCATGTGAAGAGGATGGAGAGTGAGAGACTGACAAGGAGAGTGAGGTGGAGGGGGGGAGAGGGAGGGGGAGGCCGAGGATGAGATGGAGGGATGGAGTGGAGAGGTATATGAGAGAGGGGTGTGTGAGTTGGGAGTGGGGTAGTGAAATGGCTGGGGACAGAGCGACATGGAGACGATTTGTTTGTGGCCACCCCGTGCAGGATTGAGGCGTCTGGCAGTAGATAGATAGTAAATGATAAAATGAAAGTTAAGGATAGTATAATATGATTGAGGGATGGAGAGGAAACTTACGAAAGAGAAGAAGAATTGTGTGAAATAATGAACAACAAGCTGCTGTCAGTTTATGTATTGGATGAGGAATTTAGGGAGCCTGAAATGGAACCCAGGCTGATGTGAATGGCAGAAATTATAGTTGATGTGAGTGAGTTGCTGCAGCTAATGAGGGATTTGGATGTGAGAAAAGCAGTGGGACCAGATGGTATGGCTGGATGGATCCTGAAGGAATGTGCGGACCAGTTAGTGTGGCCAGTTTATGTCATCATCAGGACCACGCTGGGAAATGGACAGTTACCTAAAGATTGGAAAAGAGCAAGTATTGTGCCAATCTTCAAGGGAGGAGATAGGAAGGATCCACTTAATTACAGACCTGTGACACTTAGTATTGTTTGTAAAATCTGAGAAAATTATTAGAAAAAGATGGATAAAGCATTTAGAAGAAAATGATGTGGTAACACCAAGACAGTTTGGATTTAGGGAAGGAAGATCATGTGTTACTAACTTATTAAGTTTATACAGTAGGGTAATAGATGTCATACAGGAGAGAGAGGGATGGGTAGACTGTGTCTATCTGGATCTCAAGAAAGCATTTGACAGAGTGCCCTATAGGAGACTATTGCGAAGTTGAGGACCTTTGGAGGGGTGCATGGGAAACTATTAAAGTGGATGGGAGATTATTTGATAGGAAGGCAAGTGAGAACAGTTATAAGAAACAAAGTTTCACAATGGAGAAATGTGACTAGTGGAGTACCCCAGGGCTCTGTCCTGGCCCCAATAATGTTTCTGATATATGTAAATGATTTCCGCTCATCCGCTCATTTTTGAAGGCTCCAACATGCTTGCATGTGTCGGCCTTGGTCACCTAATGGCAGCTCTCCATGCTGCTCGATCTCTGGCAGCCTCCCTATTCAGTCCCTTAACCCTTAAGTCACATTTAATGACCTCATCCAGAGAGTTTGAATAGTTACATGAGTATATTTGCAGATGATGCTAAAATCATGAAACATATTAAATGTATTGAAAGTTGTAAAGAACTGCAAGAGGACATGGACAAACTCCACAGCTGGAGCCAGACCTGGAAAATGGATTTTAATGCCAGGAAGTGTCATGTATTAGAAATGGGAATAAGTGAAAGAAGACCACACTGGACATATAAAATGGGCAATGAGATAATTAGTAAAAGAAAGGATGAAAAAGACTTAGGAGTGATTATTCAGGATGACTTGTCACCAGAACAGCATATAAACAAAATTATTGGAGGAACTTATAGATTACTGACTAACATGAGAGTGGTTTTTAATTATGTGAGTGAGGAAATGTTGAGGGAGATGATAGAGACCATGTAAGACCAAGAATACAGTATGTGGCTGTGGTATGGTCACCTCATTTGAAGAAGCATATTGATAAACTAGAGAGGGTTCAACGGATGGCAACAAGGATGATACCATGTTTAAGGGAACTCATCTACTAGGAGAGATTAGAAAAACTGAAGTTACCAACACTGCGTGTGAGAAGGGAAAGAGGGGACTTGATCACGATTTTTAGATATGTAAGAGAATTGGAAAGGGTGGATAGAGAGGATCTTTTTGTGTTGGATGATGGAAAAACAAGAGGTCATGGCTTCAATTTTAGGAAAAGTAGATGTCATGTCTTAATGATCTCAAAGGGTTCAGTTTCCCGAATAGAGGGATAAGTATTTGGAACGACTTAGACGAAGAGGTGGTGCAGGCGAAAAACTTTCATGTATTTAAGACTAGATTAGATGAATGTAGATATGGAGACAGGACAACACCAGCTTTGCTCAATTCCTGTATACTACAAATAGGTAAATACAAATAGGTAAAAAAACACACACACACACAAACTCCTTGATGTAATATGCAATACATCAGTGTCATTTAAACAACACATCACAAACATCAAGAATAAGTTAACATCAAGACTCAGTGCCTTGAGGTCACTTGCCCATACAATATTTGGACACAACAAAGAAACCACCACCACAGTATACAAACAGTATATACATTCAGTGATGAATTATGCAAGCCTTGCTTGGGCTCCTAACCTTACTAAAACACACTATTACACTCTACTGGCCATACAGAACAAGGCCTTCAAATGATCACAGCCTGCACAGCTACTACACCCACAGACCACCTACTCCGAGAAACCAAAGTCCTCAAAGGCAAGGAGACACCCAAATTCTCACTGCAGCCTCCACAAACCCACAACATCCACCACACTATATGGCAGCATATCCAAACACACCAAGGAACATCAAAACAACACCCAGCACATGATATCATACACAAATACTGTCATCTCTCCCCCCTCGCCTTCCTCAGACCAGCTTCCAGAAACATATCCATGCCCAGATCACTCGCCATTCCATTCAGTCACTTAAAGACAACACACAGCTGTATGCACGGCCTCCTGATATCCATCCTTCTGAATCCTATCTCCCTTATGAGGACAGCGTCCACCTGGCCAGGCTGAGATGTGGGCATCATCTAGCCCTCTTAAGTTATCAGAAGAGGCTGGATGACTCAGTTACTGATGTCTGTGCAGGATGTAACACAGCACCCCATACTATTAAGCACATTATGGAAGACTGCATTGCACACAATCACCTACACCAACAACACAACATACACTCCTAGAGAGCTCTGTGGGAAAGCCCTGTCTCGGTCGTGGCCTTCCTCAGGGACTCGGGGCTGTTCGGCCAGACTGCTTAGGAAACAACTAGTACTACTACTACTCTTTGCAAATTCAAGTAGCACCCAACCCGAAATTTCGTCATGACCATTTGCCTCTCCGTTGTCTAATTTACTTCACTCTTCCTGTACTTCTTTTTCTGATATTTGTATATCTGGTGATACATGTGGGCATGCATGTTCCATATCATCTTTTTCAAAATTATATTCTTTTGTATAAACTGATTGGAAGTTTTATTTAGTGCTTCACAAATATCTTTCTCTCGTGTATAGATGATCCCCTCATCTGCAATGGACTGTATTTAACTTTAACTTTGGTTTTGCTTTGGATGTAGCTGTAAAATAGCTTAGGTTGATCACTACTTTTATTTATAATGTGTTCCTCAAACTGTCTCTGAGCCTCCCTTGTTATCTTTGTATAATTATTTTTTGCCTGTTTGTAGTTGTTATATGCCCTCTCACTATTGTCTTCTGTATCTATTCCACAGCAAGTCAATTTTTTCTTTTTATTTTTTTTTTTCTGTATTAAACCATTTCTTTATTTTCATTTTTGTTTCTTTGTGCTGAGGAATGTAATTTTGGACTCCTACTTCATAAAGAACACAGAATTTTGTATATATAATATTTAAATCTTGTCCCCGAAGTTCCTTTTCCCAATCTGTTTCTAAGAAGTACTTCTTCAGGTCATGATAGTTGCCCTTTTTGTAGTTTAGACTCTTTTTGTAACTCTCATTACTGGTAACTTCCTATGCAATGCTGATGTTGCAATTTAATACTGCATGGTCGCTTTTGCCGAATGGAGGGTGATACAATACAGTAGGTGCGGAAAGTGTTGAAGCCATCTTAAAAAAGAAAACATTCTTGTGGTTAGCAAGGAGAAACAAATAAATTAACACTCACCATTGAATTTAGTATTTACTGGCATTCCCCTTCACCTTTATTATCTTCTTAAGGCGTCTGGGGAGACTGATGGCATAGTTTTGCAGAACAGACGGACTAAAACTGCTCCATAGCTGCAGCCTCAAGTTTAGGCAAAGATGATGTGTCCATACTATGCAGCTGCCGCTTCATGTGCGCCCATAAATTCTCAATGGGATTGATATCTGGGCTGTTTCCGGGCCAATCTCAAATAAAGGGAACCTCACTGTCTGTTAGCCACTGTTTCACTGACTTTGCAACATGTGCAGGGGCAGAATCTTGCATAAATACTCTTGCCTTGGTTTTATCAAAAGAGTCACTTAAAACATCACATAAGAGCTCCAAATAATTGTTCAGGTTCACTTTTTCATTTGCAGGTTGAATTACCAACCTACCAACACCATAATATGTAAAGCAGCCCCAAGCCATGAGTGAGGCTTGGTATTTAACAAACTTGGAATTGTACTTAGGATCCAGGGGGTCACTGCCTGGTTTGCAGTACACTCGTGATGAAGGGGTACCAGTGACAGTAAATGTTGACTCATCACTCCAAAGCACAGTTTTCCATTGCTCCTCACTCCAGGCAAGATATTTCTTACAAAAATTTACTCTCTTTTTCTTCTGAAGTGCAGTTAGCAGTGGTTTTTTACGAGCACAAAAACTCCTGTAGCCCAGATCGTCATGCAACAGCTGCTGCACACTTCTGACAGACACATCTGCCAGCAACTGTGGGTTCTTTTCTTTTAAATCCCGTGCTGTTAGCCTTGGATCCTTGCTAACTTGCCTTGAGATCAGCTGACGGGTCCTGAAGGTTGTCTTACGAGGTCTCCCAGGCTTGGGAAGTGGAGTGGGAGGAATGGCCTCCCCACTGTCCTTGAACCGCTTCACCAGTCTCTGCACTGTCCTCAGTCTAACACCATCTGATTTGCAATAAATGGGAGTTTGTGGCCAGCTTTGTATAAAGTAATCACTTCCACACGTTTGTCCTTGCTTGTGGTTACTTTAGGCATGATGAGAATGTGGTAGGTAACCAAATAACTGTGTTATTTGAGTCAAAACATGCCCTCGTGGTGCATCACACACAGAGACAATCCTCCTCCTGTGGCTGCCCAAACATTACTGAGCCTGCTCCTGTGGTGCCAAACCTATCAAGCAGGGTTGCCAGCTCCCGTTGAAAAAGCGTCAGCTCATTTCGCATCACAGGGGAGGGTAGTATTGACCCTACTTCCCTTAACGTGAAAAAGAATGACGTCGGCAAAACAACGTTAATACTTTCCGCGCCTACTGTATATTGTCAATTTCATTTAGTTGCCTATTAAAAATAAGATCTGGTGCTGATGGATCATCAAGTCCTCTTTTTCTGGTGTTTTCCATTACATACTGTGTTAGGAAAAACTCCCGCACAGGATCTAGGAGCTTTTGATCCCAACAGCTTTCATGTCTTTTTATATCTAGAGTACTCAGATTTATATTTGTACTGAAATCTCCAGTTAATGTAATTCTTTCAGATTTCTGTTCCATTCTCTGTAGTAATGTTCTTAAACTCTGAATTGTACTTGCTGCCAGGTCTTCATATTCACCTCTTTCCCAAGCATAATTTGCCACAGTTAGTTTCCCTTCAGATGTGTTAACCTCCAGTGCAATCAGTTCTGCTTGTGGGGGTCTATCTGGTTCTATTTCTTTGACTTGTAGGTTTTTGTCTGTTAAGATTATAATTCCTCCTCCCTTTCTTAAGATTTTTTTTTGTATACGCTACTACATTCATGGTGACTATTGTGTACCAATTAAAAAAAAAATACCTGCAGTTGTTTTGATTAAACTTAAAAGGTATGGACTTAATATGTACTCTTAACACTACAGTCTGATGGGGGGGGAAACAATAGTGTAATCCTCCAGGGGTAATTAAAGGCAATTTTTAAAAAATTTAGTAAAGACTATAGGCACGAGTATAATGAATGGATTCCGATGTCCGTTCACCAGTGGGCAGTGGGGGAGTGTGGAGGGCCGCAGGCCGACTCCCAGTTTCCTAGAAGAAAAGCCGATTTTGTCCATGCATTAAATGTCTAGCACTGTAACACATTCGTGGACACTTTTATAGCCCACACCTGTGTTATATGAAAAACCTAGCCAAGGAGAGCGCATCAACTACCTTCACCCGACACAGCGCATTATTTTAGGAAGCTACTGAGAACCCCACCCACTTGGGAAACATAGGAAGCAAGGCCACGTGGCCAAAGTTTGCGTGGGTCACAATAGTGTCCTCGAAGGAGTTCCAGGGTTAAATTTCTGTCTCTTCTCCATATATTGTATTCCTTTAGGTTTAGAGTATCGTTTGATATTTTTGGGGTTAGTTTTGTTTCTGTTAGGCAAATTATATGTGGTTCCTTTTCTTTGGTATAGTCTTCTATCTCAGATAATTTAGGCACCATTCCATCTACATTTGAGTACATCAACTTAATCATCTTGTTTACATACTTGCCATAACTTGAGTCTACTACCGTCTTCCTTTTTATTCCCTGTTGATTATATACCACTTTCGTACCTGCAATCCAATTACTTTGTAAAAAAATGTACTTTTCTCTTCCTCTGATCTTCCCTCGTTCTTTGTTTTGCTCCTTCCTCTTCTCCTTTAGTATTCTCAGTTACTTTTGAGTTAGGCATCTGTTTATCCATACTTTTTTAAATTCTTCTTTTTCCATGAGTTTGTTTGCATTTTTTAGTATTTCCTCTGCAGTGTTCACACTCTGGAAGGTTACTATCAGGGGCCTTGACTTATTTATCTCATATTTCCCTAGCCTTTTGTGTTCCTCTGTATCTTTATTACAGATTTCCTCAGATACTTCCTTCAATATGCTCATTATATTTTTCATCTCCTTTTTGTCTCTAGAAATTTTGTTTTTTATTTCTTCCTCATCTATACCAGTGATTACGTTAACATATGGATGTGAGACTATGGTGTGGCATGAAAATGAGAAGTCAAGAGTAAGAACAATGGAGATGGAACTGCTGAGGATTTTTTTTTATTTTTTTTTTATGAGTCCGACTCTGGGCATAAGCTTTACAGCCTGCTATCAAGGCCCAGTCGTCCTCCTACGTACCATACACCTCTACATGTCACCACTTCGGCGCTTAACACCCACCATCCATATTGAATACATGCTAGGGCTGTCTCATACAGGACTGGTGTTTTGGTATTATCGGGGTTATTTTTACGACATGTCGGCGGGCCTTCTGGTAGATCAGTAAAGCCTGATTTAATGAAATTCAAATCCTTAAACTGTTCCCTGCATCAGCGAGGATTCGAACCTGGGTCCAACGTGTATGTGGAGTACAGAGGGTGGATAGGATACGAAATAATGTGATTCGTGAATGATGTGGAGTGAGGAAGTCGGTGGTCACCAGAATCGAAGAGAGTGTACTGAGATGGTATGGTCATATTGTGTGGCAAGAGTAACAACAAAGAAGAAAGGTACAGCATGGTGGGATGATGAGGTTAAGAGAGCGGTGGAGGAAAAGAGGAAGAAGTGGCTAAAGTGGTTACAGGACAGGGGTTCAGTTGAAATAAGAACTGAATATACTGAGAGCAAGAAGCACGAAAAGAGACTAGTCAAGAAGACAAAGAAGGAGGTAAATGATGATCTAGAAAGAAAATGAACACAAACTACTCTGAAAATAGGAAGTTATTCTGGAAAGAGGTGCAGAAATGTAGAAGTGAAAGCTGAAATAAATGTGATGGTGTGAAAGAGTGCTGTGAAGCGGCTGAAAGGTGGGAAAGCAGCCGGCGTTGATGAGGTGTATGCAGAGATGATTAAGTGTAGTGGAGAGAGTGGAATGAAGTGCATGTTGGATATATGTAAGAAGACATGGATGAGTGAAACTGTGCCAGCAGAGTGGAAAACGGCTGTGATTGTACCACTGTACAAAAATAAAGGTGAGCGAAGTGAGTGCAAGAATTATCGTGGCATAAGTTTATTGAATGTAGTATGGAAGGTATATGGAAGAATTATTATAGAGAATGTAAGAGAGATATCAGAAGTCCTAGTGAGTGATGAACAGGGTGGCTTTAGGAGTGGCAGAATATGTGTGGATCAATTATTTGCACTTAGACAGATAGCAGAGAAGACCTGTGAGAAGGACCATAAGGTGTTTATGGCATTCATGGATCTGGAAAAAGCATACAACAAAGTAGACAGAGAAGGATTGTGGAAAGTTTTGCACATGTGTAGTGCAGATGGTAAGCTGCTAGGTGCCTTCAGGAGTTTTTATGATGGTAGTGAAACAGGTGTAAGGGTTAATGGGCATCTAAGTGAATGGTTCATGATCGGTGTGGGCGTGCAGCAAGGTTGTGTGATGTTCTGTGCAATATATAAATGGATGGGATGATGAGAGAAGTAAAAACATGAGTAATGGAGAGGGGGATGGCATTCGTAATGAATGGTGATGGATGGAATATCTCAATTTTTGTATGTTGATGATGCAGTACTGCTTGCAAGTACCGGACAAGAACTTGGTAAACTAGTGCAGAGTTTTGCTGATGGCTGTGAGTGTCGTGCCTTGAGAGTAAATGTAGAAAAGAGCAAAGTGATGGTTATTGAAAGAGAAGGTTACTCCCAATGCGATGTCACAGTGAATGGAAAGATACTGGAATTGGTGAGAGAGTTCAAATACTTGGGTACAGTGTTAGAGATGAGAGGAAAATGTGCAAAAGAAGTTGAAAGTAGAGTGACACAAGGAAGAAAAGTAGCTGGTGCAGTGAAGGCCTTGATAAGAAACAGAGGCTTAAGTGTTGCAGCTGCACAAGGCTTACATTTTTTTTTTTTTTTATGCAAGGAAGAAGGAACCAAAGGCCACAGGCCTGCATACTGTTCCTTCCAAGAATAAACAAAAACAATACAAAAGAGAGCCAAATTCAAGATCCGTTCGATTCGAGATGCCTGGAGACACTGCGTTTGAAAGACTGGAGATCATAGGAAGTAGGAAATACAGACAGAGGAAGACAGTTCCAGAGTTGACCAGTTGCATAAATGAAGGACTGGGAGTAACGGTTAACTCTTGCATTAGAGAGTTGGACAGAAAAGGGATGAGAGTTTGTTGCTAGACAGGTACTACGTGCCCGTCGTAGAGGTGGAGGGATGCAAGCAAACAGTTCAGAGGAACAGTGACCATTGAAGTAGCAATAGAAGAGAGATAAAGATGCAACAGTATGGCGAAGAGACAAAGGTTAAAGGGAATCAGTAAGAGGAGGAGAGTTAATGAGACGAAAAGCCTTTGACTCCACCCTATTGAGAAGAGCTGCATGTGGGGAGCCTCCCCACACATGAGAGTTGTACTCCATACACAGACGAGTAAAACCCGTGTATAGGGTCAACAACTGTGAGGGGTAAAGAAAGTTCGGAATCGGCTTAGCACACCTAATCTCTTGGAAGCAGATTTCACAAGAGATGTAATATGTTCTTTCCAAGAAAGATCCTGAGAGAATGAAACCCCAAGCATGTTCAAGGATGATGCAGGACATAACTGTTCATTATTAAACATTAATGGGTAATCCTGAGGAAGATTTTGTCGGGTTGATAAGTGTAAGAACTGAGTTTTTGATGCATTAAAAATAACAAGATTATTTTTACTCCAGTCAGAGATAAGAGCCAAGTCAGACATTAGGTGTGCCATAGCCTCACCCCTTTTTTGTTGAAGTAACTGCTGAGATGGACGTTGCTGAAACCGAATGGAAAGGTGAAGGGTGGAATCATCAGCATATGAGCGGATAGGATTAGATGTACAGCTTAGAAGGTCATTGATGAATAAAAGGAAGAGAGTTGGTGATAGGACAGAGCCCTGAGGAACACCACTGTTGATAGGTCTAGGAGAAGAACTATGGCCATCTACAAAAGCGGCTGTAGAACGACCAGAAAGGAAGCTAGAGATGAAGGCACAGATAGAAGGATAGAAACCGTAGGAGGGCAGTTTGGAAATTAAAGATTTATGCCAGACTCGATCAAAAGCCTTTGAGATGTCAAGTGCAATGGCAAAGCTTTCACCAAAGTCCCGAAAGGAGGATGACCAGGAGTCTGAAAGGTAGGTGAGAAGATCGCCAGTGGAGCGTCCCTGATGGAACCCACACTGACGATCAGAAAGAAGGTTGTGATAGGAAAGATGCTTTAAAATTTTTCTGTTAAGAATTGACTCGAAAACTTTTGAGACACAGGATGTTAAAGCAATTGGACGATAGTTAGAGGGTTGGGAATGGTCACCCTTCTCTGGGACTGGCTGAATGAGAGCAAACTTCCAGCAAGAAGGAAAGGTACAAGTTGATAGACAATGGCGAAAGAGTTTACCTAGGCAGGGTGTAAGCACAGAAGCACAGTTTTTGAGGACAACAGGAGGGACTCCATCAGGACCATATGCCTTGTTAGTATTGAGGTCAGTGATGGCAGAAAATGCATCAGCTGAAGAAATTTTAATGTCAGTCAAGAGGAAGTCAGAGGGGAGAAGTGATGGAGGAATAGCACCGGAATCGTCTAGGTGGAATTGGAGGAGAAAGTCTGAGCGAAGAGATCTGCTTTATCAGTAGAAGAAATAGCTACAGAGCCATCAGAGTAGAAAAGAGGAGGGAAGGATGATGAGTTAAAGTTGTTAGAAAGGTTTTTGGCAAGGTGCCAGAAGGAGCGAGAAGAATTCGAGTTGGAGAGTTGAGAACATTTAGCACGGATGAAATTATTCTTAGCAGAGCGAAGAACAGACTTAGCACGATTCCTGGCAGAAACATATAAAAGATGTGATTCAGGGGTGGGTTGGCTCCGGTGCCTCTTATAGGCCCTCTCCTTGTTGCGGACAGCATTAGAACAAGCGTGATTAAACCAAGGCTTTCTTGCATTAGTCAGAGGATATGAGAAAGGAATGTATGCTTCCATGCCCGAGAGAATAACCTCCGTAATGCGCAAGGCTCACTCAGATGGCTCCCAGCCATGGAAGCAATAATCATTCCAAGGAAAATCAAAGAAGTACTGCCTGAGGGCCTGCCAATCTGCAGCTCCAAAGTGCAACAGGCGGCGTTTCTTTGGAGGGTCCACAGGCCGTACTGGAGCGATAGGACAGGTTATAGTAATAAGGTTATGATCGGAGGAGCCCAGTGGAGAGAAAAGATTAACAGTGTTAGCAGAAGGATTAGTTGTTAGGAAAAGGTCAGGTATGTTGGAACTCTCTCCAAGGCAGTCAGGGATACAGGTAGGGTGCTGTACAAGCTGCTCTAGGTCATTAAGGATAGAAAAGTTGTAGGCTTGTTCACCAGGTGGATCAGTGAAAGGAGAGGAGAGCCAAAGGTGGTGGTGAACATTGAAATCTCCTAGAATGGAGATTTCAGAGAAAGGAGAAATGGATAGAATGTGTTCTATCGTAGAAGTAAGATAGTCAAAGAATTTTTTATAGTCAGTAGAATTAGGAGATAAGTAAACAGCACAGATATATTTAGTCAGAGAATGACAGGAAAGCCGAAGCCAGAGAGTAGAGAATTCAGAAGAATCAAGTTCAGGAACCCGAGAGCAAGATAGATCGTTGCGTACATATACGCAACAGCCACCTTTGGCTTTGAAATGAGAATAGAGAAAGTAGGTGGATACAGAAAAGGGTTTGCTGTCAGTTGCCTCAGACAGCTGAGTCTCAGAGAGAAAAAGAAGGTGAGGTTTAGAGGAGAAAAGGTGGTGTTCAACAGAGCGAAAGTTAGAGGAAAGGTCGCGAATGTTACAGAAATGAAGGAGTGAGTCAGACAGTGGTTCCAGGCAGCACTTTGAGTCGTCACCAGGAGAGGGGCGGATGATGGGGGCATTTATGGCGCCTCCCCCCCCCCTGGAGACTCCGAGGCAAGATTTTTGTGTGCCATTTTCTTAATTAATTTTGAAAAGGAAGTGTAGTGTGCATGTAGTTTGGTGTTGACAGTTAGAGAAACTTGTATTGGAGAGCATGCTGGACTACTCTCTGTGTTACTGAGACACTGAAAAAGTTCAGCAAAGGGGGATGGTCAGGAACAAGTCCTGAAGGCTGATGAAACGGGAGCTCCAGCTCTCCTTGTCATCAGCCTTCCATCCACCTTGGGAGTATTTGGCCTGCTCGACTGGTGCTTTAACATACGGTTGTGAGACTATGGTGTGGCATGAAAATGAAAAGTCAGGAGTGAGAGTAGAGGAGATGGGACTGCTGAGGAATGTATGTGGAGTACAGAGGGTGGATATGATACGAAATAATGTGATTCGTGAAAGATGTGGAGTGAGGGAGTCTGTGGACACCAGAATCGAAGAGAGTGTACTGAGATGGTATCGTCATGTGGAGAGAATGGATAACAGTAAAATGGTGAAAAAGATATATCTAAGCAAATTTGTAGGAGGGAGGAGGTGAGGTAGGCCAAGGAGAAGGTGGGGAGATATGGTGGATGAGTGTGTGAGGAAGAGAGGTTTGGAAGTCGGTGAGGCTAGGGAACTGTCAAGAGATCGAGCTGGCTGGATGAATGTTGTGAGAAGAAGTGCATGATCAGGGATTTGGCACCCCTTTTTAACATGGCAGCATCTGGATTGACTCTATTTGATACGTTTATGTGAAGCTACAAAACGTTGTGAATTATTTTGGCGTATCCGACAGAGCCAGGATTCTGGGGGCTTGAATGATGTGTGAATGGAAGCGTGGGCCATTGGATTGGGCAAATTTGGGCTGTCTGGATGTTGCTACTCCTCACCCTGCCCTAGGGTGTGAAAGGAAGTCCAGATGATGATGATGATTTCTTTCTCATCGATACCAGTGATTTCTGTAAATTTGTTGATAGCTGCTGGACCTTTGACTGATTTTGGGTTGTTTTGGATTATTTCTATTACTTCCTTTCTAATGCTGTTTTCTTCGACTTTTGTTTCTAAGTCTCTTTACTTTCACCATTTCAGCATATGTAGTTTCCACATCATCTTTGTAACTTTTGCATCACTTCATTCGCCTGGGTTATCTTTTCTTCAGTATCACTGCTTTGGACTGTCAGACTGCTTGCTTGCCTAACTGTCTCTTGTATCATTTCTGAACTCCACTATAATACTCTCGTGGTTGACAACTGTACTTGCCATTTCACTAATCTTCCTTTTAAGTGAACCCACCTCAACTGACAGCTCATCTGTTGTTGTCTTTCTTGTTTAATTCCTTTACTGATTTTTCATTTTCCTCCTGCATGTGCAATTGCTTTTTAATTTCATCCATTTCACTCTGAGATGCCTTTTCCAATTTGTTTACCCTGTAGACTGTTTGTTATATGTTTCCATTTCAACCAGTTCCTGGTAGAAACCATCATCCTGTTTTCTGCCTTTACCACTTTTCTTAATTTTTTCCATATTCGCTTCACTTCTCTTAATTCTTTCCATATTCTCTACTAAATATGGCGGTCATCTTGTGGTAATACTGAGAAAAGAATTCTACTTACAAGTATGCATCTCCCTACTCACCTGCGGTAAACAGCTTGAAGCTTGATCGGCACATTCCTGCACTAATTGGCTATATTCTATTATTTGGACAACACCTTTGCTTAAACTTGCTCAACTATATTAGAACACCATTTAATTTAACCTAGTATAGAACTTGACTTATATAAAGATACTATTTAGGTGTGTCCAGTTGTGGCCAAGGGTGGCCAGTGCTGAGCAAGGTGATATGCGTGTTGTCCTTCTGACACCTCAACTGTGTGTGTGTATTTACCTAATTGTAATATACAGGAAATGAGCTGCGCTCGTGGAGTCCCATCTCTGTTTCTCAATAAGTCAAATTTTGCCTTAAACTCGTGTAAGTTTTTAGACTGGACGATCTCTTTGTCCAGGCTATTCCACACGTCTATGCATCTGTAAGGAAAACTATATTTCTTGATGTCCTTCAAGCAGCTTGGCTTCTTTAGTTTCATTCCGTGTCTCCTTGTTACCCTCTAATCCCACACAAACAGATTTTCTCTGTTAATTTTATCTACTCCTATCATGGTCCTGAACACTGCAATCATGTTGCTCCTCTCTCTCCTTTCCTTTAAGGAAGGCAAATCCAGCCTTTCCAGCCTCTCACTGTGTGACAAATCTGCCAGACTGGGGACCATCTTGGTTGCTGTTCTTCGTATTCTCTCAATCTTGGTTATATCTTTCTTTTTGTGTGGAGACCACACTAGTGCTGCATATTCTAACCTGGGGCGGATCATGGTCACTATCAATTTTTTCATCATCTCCTCATCCTTGTAATGAAATGCCACTCTTATATTGGTCAAGAGTTTATATGGCTCTCTAACTATCTTATTTATGTGCTTTTCAGGTGATAAACTATCCTGGACTAGCACTCCCAAATCTTTCTCTTCTCTCGCTTTTCTAATTTTTTTTTTTTTTATGCAAGGAAGAAGGAACCAAAGGCCACAGGCCTGCATGCAGTTCCTTCCAAGAAAAAGCAAAAACAGTACAAAAGAGAGCCAAATTCAAGATCCGTTCAATTCGAGATGCCTGGAGACACTGCGTTTGAAAGACTGGAGATCATAGGAAGTAGGAAATACAGACAGAGGAAGACAGTTCCAGAGTTGACCAGTTGCATAAATGAAGGACTGGGAGTAACGGTTAACTCTTGCATTAGAGAGTTGGACAGAAAAGGGATGAGAGTTTGTTGCTAGACGGGTACTACGTGCCCATCGTAGAGGTGGAGGGTTGCAAGCAGACAGTTCAGAGGAACAGTGACCATTGAAGTAGCGATAGAAGAGAGATAATGATGCAACAGTGCGGCGAAGAGACAAAGGTTGAAGGGAATCAGTAAGAGGAGGAGAGTTAATGAGACGAAAAGCCTTTGACTCCACCCTATTGAGAAGAGCTGCATGTGGGGAGCCTCCCCACACATGAGAGTTGTACTCCATACACGGGCGAATAAAACATTGGTTCATTACCCATCAAATAATTCAATGATGGCCTCTTGGTACTTTTACCCATTTCCAATATTTTATATTTTTTTGCGTTGAATTTCATTTCCCACATCCAGCTCCTTTCATGTATCCTATCCAGATCCTCCTGTAGCATTTTACAGTCCTCTTCAACCTCTACCTTTCTCAAGATCTTTGCATCATCAGCAAACAGACTTGCGTAACTGTTCACTCCATCTACCATATCATTTACGTAAATCAGGAACATTACTGGTGCCAACACCAACCCCTGTGGGACACCACTTGTTACTTCCCTCCATCCAGATGTCCTGTCCTTCATTACTGTCCTCATTTGTCTGTCACTCAAAAAGTCTCTTGTCCATTCCAGGAGGCTTCCCTTCAGTCCTCCGATATGCTCTAATTTCCATATTAGTCTCTTATGGGGTACCTTGTCGAAGGCCTTTTCCAGGTCTAAATACACACAATCCACCCAACCGTCTCTCTCCTGTAGCACGTCAATCGCCCTTGAGTAAAGTCTCAGTAAGTTGGAAACACATGACCTCCCACTTCTGAATCCAAACTGACTTTGAGACAGAATATTCATCCCCTCCAGATATTTTATCCATTTTTCTTTCAGGATTCTCTCACTCACTTTCGCGACCATACTGGTTAGAGACACTGGTCTATAATTCAAGGGTTCTTCCTTGTTTCCTCCCTTATAGATTGGTACCACATTTGCCCTCTTCCATTCCCGAGGCACTTTCCCTTCTTCCGGGGAACACACAATTAAACTGTGAATCTTATCCGCCAGTTTTTTTTTTTTTTTTTTATGCAAGAAGAAGGAACCAAAGGCCACAGGCCTGCATACTGTTCCTTCCAAGAAAAAGCAAAAACAGTACAAAAGAGAGCCAAATTCAAGATCCGTTCGATTCGAGATGCCTGGACACACTGCGTTTGAAAGACTGGAGATCATAGGAAGTAGGAAATACAGACAGAGGAAGACAGTTCCAGAGTTGACCAGTTGCATAAATGAAAGACTGGGAGTAACGGTTAACTCTTGCATTAGAGAGTTGGACAGAAAAGGGATGAGAGTTTGTTGCTAGACGGGTACTACGTGCCCGTCGTAGAGGTGGAGGGATGCAAGCAGACAGTTCAGAGGAACAGTGACCATTGAAGTAGCGATAGAAGAGAGATAAAGATGCAACATTGCGGCGAAGAGACAATGGTTGAAGGGAATCAGTAAGAGAAGGAGAGTTAATGAGACGAAAAGCCTTTGACTCCACCCTTTTGAGAAGAGCTGCATGTGGGGAGCCACCCCACACATGAGAGTTGTACTCCATACACGGGCGAATAAAACCCGTGTACAAGGTCAACAACTGTGCAGGGGTAAAGAAAGTACGGAATCGGCTTAGGACACCTAATCTCTTGGAAGCAGATTTCACAAGAGATGTAATATGTTCTTTCCAAGACAAATCCTGAGAGAATGAAATTCCAATCATGTTCAAGGATGATGCAGGACATAACTGTTCATTATTAAACACTAGTGGGTAATCCTGAGGAAGATTTTGTCGGGTTGATATGTGTAAGAACTGAGTTTTTGATGCATTGAAAATAACAAGATTATTTTTACCCCAATCAGAGATACGAGCCAAATCAGACATTAGGTGTGCCATAGCCTCATCCCTTTTTTGTTGAAGTAACTGCTGAGATGGACGTTGCGGGAACCGAATGGAAAGGTGAAGGGTGGAATCATCAGCATATGAGTGGATAGGGTTAGATGTACAGCTTAGAAGGTCATTGATGAATAAAAGGAAGAGAGTAGGTGATAGGACAGAACCCTGAGGAACACCACTGTTGATAGGTCTAGGAGAGGAACGATGGCCGTCTACAACAGCGGCTATAGAACGACCAGAAAGGAAGCTAGAGATGAAGGCACAGATAGAAGGATAGAAACCGTAGGAGGGCAGTTTGGAAATTAAAGATTTATGCCAGACTCGATCGAAAGCCTTTGAGATGTCAAGTGCAATGGCAAAGCTTTCGCCATAGTTCCGAAAGGAACTCTCTGCATTCCTTCAGTACCCAGTTAGAGATACCATCCGGTCCTGGGGCTTTCCTTACATCTTGAGTTTCCAGTAATTTATACACTTCCCACACTCACTTTTATATCTTTTATCACTACATTTCTAATCACTCCCTCCTTTTCCACAAACTCCCTTTCCTTAGTGAAAACCAACTGGAAACATTTGTTCATTATTTCAGCTTGCATTACTGCCTACTTGTAGACCTCTCCTTCTACTTTCAGTTTGGTGATTCCTTCCTTTTGCTTCAATTTGCCATTAACAAATCTATAAAACAATTTGGGTTCATCCTTACATTTATCAATTATACCTTTTTTCAAAGTTCCTTTCTTCCTTTCTGTGTATTCTTGTATATTCATTTCTAGTTCTTTTATATTCTTCCTTTGTTCTGTTATTACCTCTCTTTCTCCATTTGTTTCATGCAATGTCCCTCTCTTTTTTTGCTGTCATACACCTTCTATTAAACCACTCATTTTTCCTGTTTTCTCTCCTCCTTACTCTTGGCACATATATTCCCACTCCCAAATTATAGAGATCTAAAAAGATATCCCACTTCCTCTGTATCTCTTTTGTCTCTCTGAATTTTCTCCAATCCACATTTTCGAAAAATTTTCTCAGTTCTGCAAAGTTTGCTTTTCTAAAGTTGTATCTTCCTTGCCTATAAAGCTCATCTCTTGGCACCATGTTCCCTGTTACCATCTGGAACTCATTGACCACATGATCACTTTTTCCTATAGGACACAGATATTTCAAAGATTCAATTACATCAGGTTTTTGGACAGTAGTAAATCTAGTCTTGCTGGTGTGTCATCACCTCTGAATCTTGTCTCTTCTTTGACCCACTGCGTCATTACATTATTCATTGCTATATTTAACAATTTAGTGCCCCATGAATCTTTGCTGCCTCCTGATTCCCATTCCTCCCAGTTCACCTCTTTACAATTAAAGTCACCCATTAGGATTATAGTGTTGCTTTTCTTAATCACTTTCTGTAGATAGCTAACCATGTCTGACAACATCTCCTGGTATTCATCGTCATTCCATGCTCTCGTCTTAGGGGGAACATATACCACTGCCATATCTCTCTTACCCTTCTCCCCAGTTTCTAATTTCATATTTATCGCTTCGGCCCTGCCCTCTGCCTTTTCCACAGTATCTACATTTATGTTGTCCTTCACTGCTATCATTACTCCTCCTCCTCCTGTTTTTTCTTTTCTGTCTCTTCTCCATAATTTGTATTTCCTATCTCCCATATGAATATCAATATCTTCTTTCAGTTTAGTTTCTAGAAAGCACATGACATCAGGTTCGTGTACCCTCAAAAAATCATTTATTTCTGACCTTGCCAATATTAGTCCATTAATGTTTGTGTACGCCACTTTCAAACTTTTTTCATCGTTTTTTATACTCTCTTCTCTCCTTCCCTCCGTCGGTACCACTTTCTCAATTTTTGATCCACAACTCTCCAATTGAACACTGTCTTCTCTTCCTCCGTTCGCTGTTTGTTTTTTATCTTTGCTTCCTTTACTAACTCCTTTGATTTAGCTTATTCTTCTTCTTTTGCATCTCTCCTTATCCAAACATTTTTAAACCCCTCTTTATCTGACAATTTCCACGTTCTATTTATGATTTCATTCACCATTACCTGGGACTTAAACTTTACTTTCAGTGGCCTTGCCCCACCTTCCTCATGTATATGTGTGTGTGTGTATGTGTGTGTGTGTGTGTGTGTGTGTGTGTGTGTGTGTGTGTGTGTGTGTG
>JAGKTI010003695.1:39190-55484 GCA_018397915.1 Birgus latro
TGCTGCCTCCTGATTCCCATTCCTCCCAGTTCACCTCTTTACAATTAAAGTCACCCATTAGGATTATAGTGTTGCTTTTCTTAATCACTTTCTGTAGATAGCTAACCATGTCTGACAACATCTCCTGGTATTCATCGTCATTCCATGCTCTCGTCTTAGGGGGAACATATACCACTGCCATATCTCTCTTACCCTTCTCCCCAGTTTCTAATTTCATATTTATCGCTTCGGCCCTGCCCTCTGCCTTTTCCACAGTATCTACATTTATGTTGTCCTTCACTGCTATCATTACTCCTCCTCCTCCTGTTTTTTCTTTTCTGTCTCTTCTCCATAATTTGTATTTCCTATCTCCCATATGAATATCAATATCTTCTTTCAGTTTAGTTTCTAGAAAGCACATGACATCAGGTTCGTGTACCCTCAAAAAATCATTTATTTCTGACCTTGCCAATATTAGTCCATTAATGTTTGTGTACGCCACTTTCAAACTTTTTTCATCGTTTTTTATACTCTCTTCTCTCCTTCCCTCCGTCGGTACCACTTTCTCAATTTTTGATCCACAACTCTCCAATTGAACACTGTCTTCTCTTCCTCCGTTCGCTGTTTGTTTTTTATCTTTGCTTCCTTTACTAACTCCTTTGATTTAGCTTATTCTTCTTCTTTTGCATCTCTCCTTATCCAAACATTTTTAAACCCCTCTTTATCTGACAATTTCCACGTTCTATTTATGATTTCATTCACCATTACCTGGGACTTAAACTTTACTTTCAGTGGCCTTGCCCCACCTTCCTCATGTATATGTGTGTGTGTGTGTGTGTGTGTGTGTGTGTGTGTGTGTGTGTATTTACCTAGTTATGATATACAGGAAACGAGCTGCGCTCGTGGGGTACTGTCTCCATTTCTTTATAAGTCAAATTTTGCTTTGACTTCTTTTAAGTTTGTAGACAGGATGATCTCTTTGTCCATGCTGTTCCACAAGTCTGTGCATCCATATGGAAAACTATATTTCTTGATGTCCTTCAATCAACTTGGCTTCTTAAGTTTCATCGTGAGTCCTCTTGTTACTCTCCCATCCCATACAAACAGATCATCTCTTTCAATTTTTTTCTACCTCCATCATGGCACTGAACACTGCAATCATGTCACCTCTCTCTCTTCTTTCTCCTAAATTAGGCAGATCTAGCTTTTCCAGCCTTTCCCTGTACGACAGATCTGCCAGGCTATGGATCATCTTGTTTGCTGTTGTTTGTATTCTTTCAATCTTGTTTATATCTTTCTTTTTGTGTGGGGACCACACTACTGCTGCATATTCCAACCTGGGGTGGATCATGGCCACCATCAAGTTTTTTTCATCATCTCCTCATCCAGGGAATGAAATGCTACTTTTATGTTAGTCAAGAGATTATACATCTCTCTAACTGTCGTGTTAATGTGTTTTTCGGGTGATAAATTATCCTGTACCAGCACTCTCAAGTCCATCTTTTCTCTTGCTTTTGTGGTTGGTTCATTACCCATCAAATAATTAGGGATGGTCTCTTGGTACTTTTACTCATTTCCAATATTTTACATTTTTTGTGTTGAATTTCATTTTCCACGTCCGGTTCCACTCATGAATCGTATCCAGGTCCTCCTGCAGCAGTTTACAGTCTTCTTCAAATTCTGCTTTCCTCATGATCTTTGCATCGTCAGCAAACAGACTTGCATAACTATTCTTTCCATCTACCATATCATTTATATAAATTAGGAACATCATGGGCACTAACACCGAGCTCTATTGGACACCACTTGTTACTTCCCTCCATCCAGATATCCTACCCTTTATTACTCTTCTCATTTGCCTTTCTCTCAAGAAGTCTCTTATCCACTCCAAGAGGTTCCCCTTCATTCCTCCTATGTGTTCTAGTTTCCATATTAGTTGCTTGTGGGGTATCTTATCAAAGGCTTCAGATCTACTTACACACAATCCACCCACCTCTTGGTATGCATGGTCGTAGGTTCTTGTAGAGAAGTTGATTATGGATTATTTAGCACAACCAACATAAATTCGTGAGACGTATTATCAATGAAGGTGAGTTACAGCACTCTTGGGTTACTGATTTTTATTGTACAGTTATTTTGATAGTGGTTTACAAACGATCTTAGCTTGACAGCAAGTCTCTCCCATCTCCTTACTCTGCCCTAATTGTGCTCTCGGGCATTCTCTATCCCCTTCTCTCTACTCTGCCCTAATTGTGCTCTCAGGCATTATCTATCCCCTTTCTCCTTACTCTGCCCTAATTGTGCTCTCGGGCATTCTCTACCCCCTTTCTCCTTACTATGCCCTAATTGTGCTCTCAGGCATTCTCTACCCCTTTCTGATGTGAAGGGCTTCCCTCTGCCATTATATACAGGTGGGAGAGGATGTTTGGTAAGGTAGTAGTGTCTGATCGATCTCCTGTGGGCTTCCACGTGTTTGAATACATCATGAGATTCTTGGTTGTTTGGAGTACGAGGATATTTTGAGAAACATCGTATGTTAAGATTCTTGATAGTCTGGGACAACGGACTGTGTACAGATATCATATGAAAGCAGACACTACTTACTGTGAATTGACATTCCTAGTGAGAAACTGTGTACGTTACCATCAGACACTACATCCTGTACATTGTGTTTATGAGATATCTACTAATGCCTATATAATATCTACATATCTACAGTATCTCTCTCTTGTAGCACGTCAGTTGCCCTTGAGTAGAAGCTCAACAGGTTGGAAACACACGACTTTCCACATCAGAATCCAAACTGACATTCTGCCAAAATGTCTATATCTCCTGCAGATATTTTATCCATCTGACTTTCAGGATTCTCTCACAAAATTTTGCGACCATGTTGGTCAGGGACATTGGTCTTCAGGGGTTCTTCCTTGTTCCCTCCCTCATAAATTGGTAGCACATTGGCCCTCTTCCATTCCCGAGGCACTTTCCCTGCTTCCAAAGATCACACAATTTGCCTGTGAATCTTATCTGCCGGTTGTATTCTGCATTCCTTTAGTAGCCAGTTAGAGATCCCGTCTGGTACTGGGGCCTTCCTCACATCTTTAATTTCCAGTAATTTGTGTACTGTACTTCTTGCACTTCAACTTTTACATCTTTTGACACGACATTTCTAGTCACTCCCTCCTCCTCCACAGAATCACTTTCTCAAGTGTAGCCTGATTGGAAGCATGTGTTCATTATTTCAGCTTGCCTAACTGCATCTTTATAGAAATTTCCTTCTACTTTCAGCTTATTGATTCCTTCATTTTGTTTTAATTTGCCATTAATGAACCTGTAAAACAATTCAGGTTCTTCTGTACATTTGTCAGTTATTCCCTTTTTGAAGTTTCTTTTTTCCTCTCTACATATTCTTATGTATTCATTTCTAGCTCTTTTATAGTCTTCCTTTGTTTTGTCATTACTTCTCTTTCTCCATGTGTTCCATGCCTTATCCCTTTCTTTTTTTGCTGTCGTATACCTTTTGTTGAACCAGCCATTTTTTTCAGTTCTCTTTCGCACTAACTTTTGGCACCTACTTTTCCACACTCGTATTATAGAAGTCTAGAAAGATATCCCTCGTCAGTATCTCTTGTTTCTCTGAATTCATGCCAATCTGCTTCTTCGAAAAATTTTCTCATTCCCATAAAGTTTGCTTTCCCAAAGTTGTATTTTCCATGCCTGTATAGCTCATCTCTTGCCTCCTCATTTCCTTCTATTGTTTGGAACTCTACCACTACATGATCACATTGGACACTGATACCTGTATTTCAAACATTCATTTGCATCAGGTTCTTTGGTTAGAATAAAATCTAGTCTTGCTGGTGTGTCATCATCTCTAAATCTTGTCTCATCTTTGACCCACTAGGTCATTACATTATCCATTGCTATATTTAACATTATACTTCTCCACAAATCTTCACTACTTCCTGAGTCCCACTCCTCCCAGTTTACCTTTTTACAATTAAAGTCACCCATCAGGATTATGTTGTTTTTCTCAGTCACTTTCTATAGGTATCTAGCCATGTCCAACAACATCTGATATTCCTCCTCATTCCATGCCCTTGTCTTGGGGGGACATATTATGCTACTGTGATGTCTCTCTTGCCTTTCCCTCTGGTTTCTAGTATCACTTCAGCCCTTCCCACTCCCAGTTCCATATTATCCTCATTTATGCTGTTCTTCACTGCTGCCATCAATCCTCCCTCCCGTTTTTTCTTTTATATCTCTTCTCCATAGTTTGTATTTCCCATCTCCCAGTTGGATTTCAATTTTCTCTCTTAGATTGGTTTCTACAAAGCACATAATAGGTGGCTATTTCTAGCCCCCTGTGGCGGGGGGGACATAATCTGGCCGCACTATGGGGTGGTACTACTACTCTGCGGCCAGATTGTGTTAGGAAGAATTCCACCACCATATTCCTTGTGTGTCGTAAAAGACGACTAAAAGGGGCGGAGTGAGGGGACTAGGGACCTCCTCCTCTGTTTTTTAGTTTCTAAAATGAGACAGGCCAGAGAAATGGATGGGGGATCGAATTATCCCCGTACGCTGAAGGTTGGGTCTATGAATGTGTGTGGATGTAGTACGATTGAGGCTAAAAGGGAGGAGATTGGAAGAATGTTTGTGAGAAGAAAGTTGGATGTGTTAGCTTTGAGTGAAACAAAGATGAAAGGGAAAGGTGAGTCTACGTTTGGAAGTGTGAATGGAAGATTGTCAGGTGTTGATAGAGGAAAGGCAAGAGAAGGTGTGGCCTTGTTAGTGAGCCCGGAAGTATAGCAGAGTATGATTGAGTGGAAAGAGGTGTCATCAAGACTGATGTGGGTGAAAGCGAAATTTGAACGTGAGTTGTGGGTATTTGTGAGTGCATATGGGCCTGGTAGTGAAAGGGATGAAAAAGAGAAGGAGTCTTTCTGGAATGATGTTGATGAGTGTTTGCAGAGCTTTGGAGCGAATGTGAGTGTGGTAATGATGGGGGATCTGAATGCTAGAGTGGGGAATGTAGTAGTTGAAGGTGTAGTTGGTATGCATGGTGTGCCTGGAAGAAATGAAAATGGGGAACGAATGATAGGTGTGTGTGTGTGTTGAGCGAGAGATGGTGATTGGGAATACCTTGTTTGAGAAGAAAGATATTTATAAGTATACATGGGTGAGACAGGAGGGTGGAAGGGTTGTTGACAGAGCATTGATGGACTATGTGGTTGTGTCCAGGAATGTAGTAGGAAGATTGCTGGATGTGAGAGTTTTGAGAGGGGAGGTTGGAGGTATGTCTGACCACTACCTGGTGGAGGGAAAGTTGAGAGTAGGTAAGAGATGGGTGAGAGCTAGGAGAGTTAGGTGTGGCAGAGAGGCTTTGAAAGTGAGTGAGTTGGATAAAAGAGAGAAAATGGTAGAGTATCAGGAGAAATTGAGAGATCAGTGGAATGCAGTGAAAGATCAGGAGAGTGGCAGTGTGGAGGAGGAATGGCAGTTGTTTAAGAGTGCTGTGGTGGGGCATGCAGAAGAGGTGTATGGTGTGAGACGAGTGGGTGGTGGTGCGAGGAAGTAAGTATGGCTGTGGCTGAGAAGAGACATGCATATGAAGTGTGGTTGCAGAGGAAGAATGAGGTGTCATATGAGAGGTATAAGGAAAAGAGGAATAGGACGAGAAGGGTTATACTTGATGCTAAAGTGGCAGCAGATGAGAGGTGGGGTAGGTGGTTGACTGAGAATTTTCAAGAGAATAAGAAAATGTTTTGGAAGGAGGTGAAAAGGGTACGAAAGGGAGCAGACTCTAGGAAGGAGGAGTGAGTAAAAGCAGAGGATGGAAGGATGTTAATTAAGATGGATGCAGTAAGGAAGAGATGGGTGGAGTATTTTGAAAGATTGTTAAATGTAGAGGAGGATAGGGAGGCTGAGATTGTGGCAGATGGAAGGGTGCAAGGAATAGATGTGTTAGGAGCATTGAATGAATCTTTGATCATGATGGAGGAAGTGCAAGAGGCAGTAAGGCAGATGAAAACAGGGAAAGCTGCAGATATGGATGGGTGTGCTGTGGAATGCCTGAAAGGTGGTGGAGCGACTATTGTTGACTGGTTAGTAAGATTGTTGAATGTGTGCTTTGTTCATGGTATGGTGCCAGTTGACTGGGCAAGTGCTTGTGTGGTCCCATTGTATAAAGGTAAGGGTGATAAGTATGAATGTACCAGCTTTAGAGGTGTAAGTCTGTAGAGTGTTGTAGGTAAGGTGTATGGTAGTGTTAATTAAGAGAGTTAGAGAGGGTACAGAGGGAGTGACTGGTGATGAGCAGTGTGGCTTTAGGAGAGGGATGGGATGTGTGGATCAGGTGTTTGGTGTGAGACAGGTGTGTGAAAAGTATTTAGCGAAAGGTAAGGATGTGTTTTGGGCATTCATGGATTTAGAGAAAGCATATGATAGAATTGATAGGGAGGCTTTGTGGAATGTTTTAAGATTGTATGAGCTTGATTGATGGCAGGTTACTAAAAGGAGTGAAAAGTTTTTATGTAAATAGTAGAGCGTGTGTAAGAGTGGGAAATACTTTGAGTGGTTGGTTTCTTGTGAGAGTGGGGCTGCGGCAGGGATGTGTGATGTCGCCTTGGTTGTTTAATATTTATGTGAATGGTGTTGTAAGGGAGGTGAATGCAAGAGTGTTAGGTGGAGGACTGAGTCTGGTGAATGATGGTAGAGAGTGGAATCTGAAGCAGCTGCTGTTTGTGGATGATACTGCACTGGTGGCCTGGTGGCTGATTCAGAGGAGAGATTGAGACAGTTGTTAGAGGAGTTTGGAAGGGTGTGTGAAAGGAGGAAACTGAAAATAAATGAGAATAAGTGATGAAGTGTATGAGGTTGGTAGATGGTAGGAGGATGAATGTAGTTTTGATTGGTGAGTTGCTTGAGGAGGTAGAGTGTTTTAAGTATTTAGGGTCACATGTTGCTGTGGATGGAAGAATAGATGCAGAAGTGAAGTTTAGAATGAATGAAGTTGGAAAGGTGCTGGGAGGAATGAAAAAAGAGTTTAGATGTCGTTCACTTAGAATGGATGTAAAGAGAAGGCTGTATGAGGGTATTGTGGTACCGACTGCATTATATGGGGCTGAAGCATGGAATATGGGTGTAGCAGAGAGGAAAAGTTTGAATGTAATGGAGATGAGGTGTCTGAGGAGTATGTGTGGAGTGACGCATATGGATCGAGTGAGAAGTGATGAAGTGTGAAGGAGAACTGGAATTGTTCGGGAGATGGCTGATCGAGTTGAGCAGAGGGTGTTGCGATGGTTTGGGCACATGGAGAGAATGGATAATGAGCGATTGGTGAAAAAGATAACTAGATCTGATGTGAGAGGAGTAAGGCTGAGAGGAAGACCACGAATAGGATGGCTGGAGAGTGTGAAGAGAGCATTGGATGGAGAGGGTTGTCTGTTGAGCAAGGAAGAGTGGCTGTGCATGATAGAAATGAATGGAGGGAAATTGTGAATGAATAAATGATGACGCAGCCTTCGGGGATATTCTACCGCATTTTGTCTAATCAGCTGATCAGGTCAGGTGTGGGAAAGGGGCTGGATCCATTATGATGTGGCAGGGGTAAACCAGCTTTGCTGTCGGGCCCTGCTGCAGATGTCATTGACTGCACTGTGTAGTTGACCCTTGTGCGGTGTGGTGCAATGAGGATCTGTCCCTTCTCCCCTTTGGGGCTAAGATGCGAATGAATGTGTATGAGTGGATGAGTAAATTGGTAGTGTGTTGACCTGTCTCGGCTATCACCCTTTTCTTGGGGGAAGCAGCCTAGGTATATAGATAGCCTTGCTGAGGTTAGACTGTCCACATTAGCGTATGCTACTTTCAGTCTTTTTGCATTGTTTTTTATTATGTCCTTCTCTCTCCCTCTCTCCTTTGGTACCACTTTCTCAGTTTCTGATCCATAGCTCTCCAATTGAACTCTGTCTTCTCTTCGTTCTCTGGTCGTATTTTTCCTTAGCTTTCTTCCTCAGTTTCATCTCTCCTTATCCAAATATTTTTAAATCCCTCCTTATCTGCTGATTTCCAGCTCTTGTTGATTATTTCATTTACCGTGACCTGAGATTGAAATTTTACTTTTAGTGGCCTTGCCCCTCTGTCCACGTATTTTCCCAGCCTAAAATCTTCTTTGATCTCCTTTTGGGCTTCATCATTTCCTTCCATAACTTTTGACACTACAGTATTTCCTTCTCACTTCTCATTTCTCCTCTTTCTCTTTCTGACCTCACTGACATAGGCTCTTCTTTCAAACCTAAGATAAAGGTGCATTTTTTCATGTCTGCTGCATCTCTGACAAGTGATTCTTTACTTTTTAGTACCCTAACCACTTCCATCTCTACCTTTTCCAGGTTTTCTTTCTTCTGTTGTTTTATAATCTCCTTTAGATATATTTTTCCTTCTTCCTAAATTTTCTTCCACTCCTTACACTCATTCTGTATTTCCCTAACCCCTTAACCGCGGGTCGTCACTTTCATGATGGTCGGGTGCAATGGATCATACCACGGGGCGTCACTTGATTGACTCTGTGTTATTTTTAATCCCCTGGGCTTTCAGGTGGTGACTTGTATCATCTATCAGCACTGCCAATGTCCAACAATAGTCAGAGCTGCTAATGTCATCAGTACTCCCATCCATTGTTGACAATTTAGCCATTTTCACCCATTCTAGACTCCCCTCCCTACCTCCCCTCCATTAGCCTCTCGTGTCGTCTGCTCAGCCGCTCTGCGCTAAGTAAATCTTCCCCGGATTTTTCCACTGTTTTTATCCGTTGAAATGAGTTCTATGCCCTATTCTTATACAAAATAATTTATATATATAAAAAATAAGGTAATTGGCACACCTGGAATTGGCTAACCATCACTTGGCAACATCCAGCCTGCACTCGTTCGCTAATTTCTCCTGCTTTTTTTCCCCGTGAAATATGCTGTATGAGCTACTCTCGTAATATAAATGTATATAAGAAAGGAAGGGAGAAGCCTGAGTGATATTTATGTACACCTGGAACTACGTAATTTATTATGTATTGATAAGATTTCCTACGATGTATTTCTTAGCATATACATTAGCAGCTGACATTTTCAACTCTTGGCTACCGAGATACAGCCAGTTCGCTCTCGTCCTTCATGGTGAAATGACACCCGTCCATGTCTGCTGCTTTTGCGCCTATTATAAAAGGCTCTGTGACCTCTACCCTTACTAAACATCGTGTGGGAAGCGGTAAAGGACTGTAGATATATATAAGTGTAATAAAGTATTAGAAGTAATAAAGTGTGAGTGTGTATATGAGTTAGAAATGACAGAACACCAGCGGCGAATTAACGGGAGTGGGAGGCTCGTAAGCGCTCGTATTTTACATTGCTTTCACTGTTTTTTTTTTTTTTTAGTATGGATTCCAAACTACTTGGAAATCATTGAATAGTGTTTCTAGTGATAATATCTGGCAGTGGTATTCAGATTAGGGGATGTCGGGAAGTGTACGGTGGAGACTTAGTTACCCAACTTTAGAAGTCTCCACAAGTCTTACGGTAGTCGATGAGTGCTAAAAAAAAACATCCCAGGAGAAAGCTGAAGGTATGTGCCATATGCATAGGTAATTATAATATTCTAGGACTAATAACTGATTTTTGGCAAATATTTTTAAAAAGTCAGTCGGAGCACAAATATCCCCGCGGGAATGGCACAGCACACCACCTACAATCCCGCGGGGTAGGGGTTAATGTGTTCATCTTGCATCTTTGGTTTTTATTCATACTCTTTGAGAGTACTTCTCATCTAATCCCTTTCTTCCTCCAACCTCCTATTTTCTCTTTTAAGTTGTCCTATTTCATTTGAGGCTGAATCATTACTCACTTTTGATTTTGATATTTCTCACTCTTGCTCTGCGCTACATGAACAGACACGCAGTACCTCATTCTTCAATTCCTTAATCTCTTTCTGTTGTAATGTTCCTTCCTGCAAGTCTCTAATTACTGATCATACCTTTTTTAACTCCTGGGCATTCCATTCAGCCATTTTCTCTACACCTGCTACTCTTCTTTGGTTCAGTTTAATGCTCCCTCCACTCCAATCTTCATTGGAGAATGCCGCAAATTCACCTGCACCGGATGTAAACAGTGAACTTTCTCTTTCCGTCATTATACACCCATACAAAAATTTTAAACTTCTGTGTCTTGTGCTCTTATATGACCGACACTTCCATTTTTTTTTTTTTTTATCCCTCCCCTAATATCAGACGGGACTACCACTCACGCAATTCAGTTCACATAATCACAATAGGCAGGCCTCCTTTTTGCTGCTGTTTTAGTGTTATTTCCCCACAGTCAGCTCAGAGCTGCTCCTCTGTTGGCAACCTGTGTGTGTGTGTGTGTGTGTGTGTGTGTGTGTGTGTGTGTGTGTGTGTATATATTTACCTATAGTCTGTCTCTCCATGTGACTCCACATGGAGAGACAGACTAACAAATGAGGAAGTGAAGGAGCGTTGTGGTGTGGTTGAGGATGTGATGGGAAGCGTTAGGAAGAACACATTAAGGTGGTTTGGGCATGTGGAGAGGATGGAGAGTGAAAGATTGACGAGGAGAGTGTATGTGAGTGAGGTGGAGGGGGCGAGAGGGAGGGGGAGGCAGAGGATGAGATGGAGGGATGGAGTGGAGAGGTATATGAGAGAGGGGGGTGTGAGTTGGGAGCGTGGTAGTGAAATGGCAGGGGACAGAGTGACATGGAGGCGATTTGTTTGTGGCCACCCCGTTCGGGATTGAGGCGTCTGGCAATAGATAGATAGATAGTGATATACAGGAAGTGAGCTACGCTCGTGGAGTCCCGTTTCTGTTTCTCGATAAGTCAAATTTTGCTTTAAACTCGTTTAAGTTTTTCGACTGGACGATCTCTTTGTTCGGACTGTTCCACAGGTCTATGCATCTGTATGGAAAATTATATTTCTTGATATCCTTCAAGCAGCTTGGCTTCTTTAGTTTCATTCCGTGTCCTCTTGTAACTCTCTTATCACACCCAGATGGGTCTTCTCTGTCAATTTTATCTACTCCCATCATGGTCCTGAACACTGCAATCATGTCACCCCTCTCTCACCTTTCCTCTAGGGAAGGCAAATCCAGCCTTTCCTGCCTCTCTCTGTACGACAGATCTGCCAGGCTGGGGACCATCTTGGTTGCTGTTCTTTGTATTCTCTCAATCTTGGTTATATCTTTCTTTTTGTGTGGGGACCACACTACTGCTGCATATTCTAATCTGGGGCAGATCATGACCACTATCAATTTTTTCATCATCTCCTCATCCATTCATCCATGTAATGAAATGCTACTCGTATTTTGGTCAGGAGTTTATATGTCTCTCTGTCTTGTTAATATGTTTTTCCAGTGCAAATTTCCTGGACCAGCTCTCCGAAATCTTTCTCTTCTTTCGCTTTTGTAATTGGTTCATTACCCATCAAATAATTCAGTGATGGTCTCTTGGTATATTTACACATTTCCAATACTTTACATTTTTTTGGCATTGAATTTCATTTCCCACATCCAGCTCCAATCATGTATCCTATCCAGATCCTCCTGCAGCATTTTATAGTCCTCTTCAACCCTTACCTTCCTCAGGGTCTTTGCATCATCAGCAAACAGACTTGCATAGCTGTTTACTACATCTGTCATATCATTTACGTAAATCAGGAGCATTACTGGCGCCAACACCGAGCCCTGTGGGACACCACTTGTTACTTCCCTCCGTCCAGATGTCCTGTCCTTTCCTACTGTCCTCATTTGTCTCTCTCAAAAAGTCTCTTATCTATTCCAGGAGGTTTCCCTTCAGTCCTCCTATATGCTCTAATTTCCACATTAGTCTCTTGTGGGGTACCTTGTCGAAGGCCTTCTCGAAATCTAAATACACACAATCCACCCAACCATCTCTCTCCTGTAGCACGTCAATTTCTCTTGAGTAAAAGCTCAACAAATTGGAAGCACATGACCTTCCACTTCTGAAACTAAACTGGCTTTCAGTCAAAATATTCATCTCTTCCAGATATTGTATCCATCTATCTTTCAGGATTCTTTCACACAATTTTGCAACCATGCTGGTTAGGTACACTGGTCTATAATTCAGGGGTTCTTCCCTGTTTCCTCCCTTATAAATTGGTACCACATTTGCCCTCTTCCATTCCCGAGGCACTTTCCCCTCTTCCAAAGAACACACAATTATACTGTGAATCTTATCCGCCAGTTGTTCGCTGCATTCCTTCAGTGCCCAATTAGAGATTCCATCCAGACCTGCTCATTTCCTTACGTCTTGAGTTTCCAGTAATTTATACACTTTCTGCACTTCCACTTTTATATCTTTTATCACTGCATTTCTAGTCACTCCCTCCCCCTCCACAAACTCCCTTTCGTTACCGATTGGAAACATTTGTTCATTATTTCAGCTTCCATTGCCGCATCTTTATAGACCTTTCCTCCTACTTTCATCCCCCCCCAGTGTGTCTAACTCTGGGCAAAGGCTTCAGGGCCTGTGTCTTGGGGGCAGTAGCCATAATCCCAAGGCCCAGTAGCCCTCCTACACCTCCACATGTCACCACTTCGGCACTTCCTTTTGTTTCAGATTGCCATTGACAGATCTATAAAACAATTTGGGTTCATCCTTACATTTGTCAATTACAGTAAAACCTCAATATGACAGACTTCAATAGACCGGAATTCACTTTTATCAGACTCGAGGAGCTACTGGATTAAATTCCTATACAGTGGGGCGCCTTGGATAGCGACCTTATTGGTCCACCAAAATGGCTGCTATCCATGAAATCGCTACCCGAGGGGCAAACTTCTTACCTAAAAAAATTAATACAGTCCTGGACTCCTTCAGCTATACCCCTAATTTCCTCCATTACCTATCAGTATCACATCATATTTCTTCAGTACTGTAATAAGATAAATGTATACTACATATTCAAAAAATTATCTTTTTCTTTTCCTTCATGCAGTATTGTTTATTTGGCTTGCCACGCACGTATTGTCTCGCCTTTTCGGTCACTTTTACATTACCAGTACTTCCTGTTTTTTCCCTGGGGCACCACCACCACTTGGGCCAGCCCCCAAAGTTGAAGCCATGATATTAGAACACTCAGTAGCCAGACAATAAATGGAAGGTCACAAAAAACTTTAACAATGGTGAGACTTTAACAAGTTGAATGAATGAGTGGCGCGTGGATAAACAAACAATCTTCTTCTTCCTCTTCTTGGGGTAACGGCTGGGAGGTTCACTTTCCACCCATCAGTATCGTCTAGATACCGGCATTCCCCCAAAAGTAAAGGTAAAGGAAAAATTTAAAACTGTAAAATTTTGTAGGAGAGAGATAGTTGGAGATTAGTTATAAGAAAAGCTTAAGATACGTACTTTCACTCCACATGGGTCAATGAACTGAATGACGATAGACTCGCACTCACTATCAGTGTTACCAGCTCGCTACGTGTTAAATGCCTAGCGGATTTTCGCTAACCGTGCAGCATTAATTGCTATGAGATAGTTTCATTCCTGTCGCTATCCATGGATTCGCTGCTCAAAAAAATGCTACCTGAGAGGCTCCACTGTATATCGGAAAAAGTCTGATAAAGCCAGAAGAAGTCCGGACTGCCTGACCACTTCAGCTGTTTACCACAATAAGGTACTGTAAATAAAAGACATGTTTATCAGTGTACAGTACAGTATTATTATATATATTATACCATTTGATTAATGTATGGTAATGAAGTTATAACACAGTACAGTACCACAATGGTAATCAAAACAGTTTAAAAACTGTTCATGCGATCCGGACTAATGTCTGATATATCGGAAAAAGTCCGGATTACGAGGGGGAAGTCCGGATGTCGCTTTCATCAGAATTTCGCATTTTTCGGAATGGTTTGGGCTCAAATTAGTCCGTTATAGTGAGGTCTTACTGTATACCTTTTTCAGAGTAACTTTCTTCCTCTCTACGTATCGTTGTATATATATTTCTAGTTCTTTTATATTCTTCCTTTGTTCTGTTATTACGTCTCTTTCTCCATTTTTTTCCATGCCATGTCCCTCTTTTTTTTTTTTTGCTATCATACACATTCCCCATTAAACCATTCATTTTTCCTGTTTTCTTTCCCTCTTACTCTTGGCACATATTTTTCCACTCCCAAATTATAGAGGTGTAGAAAGATATCCCACTTCCTCTGTATCTCTCTTGTTTCTCTGAGTTTTCTCCAATCCATATTTTTGAAATATTTTCTCAGTTCTGCAACGTTTGCTTTCCCATAGTTATATCTTCCCTGCCTATAAAGCTCGTCTCTTGGCATCACGTTCCCTATTATCATCTGGAACTCAATGACAACATGATCACTTTTTCCCATAGGACACAGATATTTCAGAGATTCAATTACATCAGGTTCTTTGGCTAGTAGTAAATCTAATCTTGCTGGTGTGTCATCACCTTGGAATCGTTTCTCTTCTTTGACCCACTGCATCATTACATTATTCATTGCTGTATTTAACAATTTAGTACCCCATGAATCTTCACTGCCTCCTGAGTCCCATTCCTTCCAGTTCACCTCTTTACAATTAAAATCGCCCATTAGGATTATTTTGTTGTTTTTCTCAATCACTTTCTGTAGATAGCTAACCATGTCTGACAACTTCTCCTGGTATTCATCATCATTCCATGCTCTTGTCTTAGGGGGAACATATACCACTGCCATATTTCTCTTACCATTCTCCCCAGTTTCTAATTTCATATTTATTACTTCAGCCCTACCCTCTCTCCTTTCCACAGTATATACATTTATGTTGTCCTTCATTGCTATCATCACTTCTCCTCCTGTTTTTTCTTTTCTGTCTCTTCTCCACAATTTGTATTTACCATCTCCCATATGAATATCAGTATCTTCTTTCAACTTAGTCTCTACAAAGCACATAGCATCAGGTCCATGTTCCCTCAGAAAATCATTGATTTCTAACCTTGCTGATATTAAATCATCAGTATTTGTATATGCCACTTTCAAACTTTTTTCTTTGAAGCACATAGCATCAGGTCCATGTTCCCTCAGAAAATCATTGATTTCTAACCTTGCCGATATTAAATCATCAATATTTGTATATGCCACTTTCAAACTTTTTTCATTGTTTTTATACTCTCTTCTCCTCTTCCCTCCGTCAGTACCACTTTCTCAATGTGTGTGTGTGTGTGTGTGTGTGTGTGTGTGTGTGTGTGTGTGTGTGATTTTATTTCAGTTTATACTGTACTCTCATGCATTATACTGTATATTTTTTTGTAGCTGGGAGGGCCGTGAAAAGTCAGGGAGCAGGCAGCTTTTAGCAGTGGGATGTGTGCTCCATCTGTTGGCTAATGCTGCTTTCACTGCACTTCTCCTCACCATATCTGCTAACAACTACCCAGGTGGCACTGCCATACATCGCCTACACAAGATCATTCCCAAAGATGCCAATGTTTACATCCATGTTGATAACTATGCAGCACAGACTGGAGTGTCTAGATTTACAGAACTTTATGACCATTGGAGGTAAGACCACAACACACTACTGTCTGTTCTGTTGAAATGTGAATGCAGATTAAGAATTAGTTATAATGAATGGTTTTTTCTTACAGTTTGCTGAAAAATGGGAGAAACTGATAGATTGTACAATACAGTGATCTCTTGGTTATTGCCCATAATTGGTACTGAGCCTGTTGTGCAGTAATGAAAGCACAGAACGAATGAGATTTATTGTAATTGTTACTGGTTTCCTGTAAGCCAGGAAACCATTTAGAATGGTTGGTGGTAACCATATAACCAATCCGTAGTATTTTGTACAGATCAGCAAGTGGGTTGGTGCAGGGTTAGTGCTCTTCCCTGTAAAACAACTAACTCAAAGACAGATGGCCACCCCTTACAAGAGTATGGTATCTGGCTGTAGATAGATGAAATAGATACAGGTGGCCCTCCACATTCGCAGATTCAACTTTTGCGGATCACGCAGATTCGTGGATTGCCCCTCTGTAGAGCCAAGATTCTGTTCATGGCCGCAAAGTGTAGCAGTGTAGACGCTCCCGGGTCATTTCGAGCTAAACCAGGCCAGCACCAAACCACCGTGCTCGCGCGCCCCTCTGTCTCTCCCTCAGCCTGTTTCATCGGTAACTGCATGGCTAATCATCTTCAATGTCATCAGTGTCATGTTCATCATCATCACAAGTCATCAGAGTTTGTCCGCCAAAACTTCAGGGTCAGTGGTGAGTTAACTCTGAATTTAATGGGTATGG